>QEPC01008167.1:396412-419348 GCA_003113815.1 Sphenodon punctatus | reverse complement strand
AACCTTTGCATCCCCCGTCTCAGGCCAACCTGTGTCAGGGAGAGCAACACCGTGTCATCGGCGTATAGGAGAAGGGCCAGCCTCTTGCTAGCCAATTTCGGAGCATGAATCTCCGGGACATCCATATATGGGACCACATCGTTTATATAAAACTTAAATAGGGCTAGTGCAAGGAGACAACCCTGCCTAACACCCCTTTCCATTTTGATAGTCTTGGTTAAAGAGTGGTCTTTGCCCATTCTAACCTGCAGGGAATTGTTTTCATGCAGTTTGATCATTAGGAAGAGCAACCGGCCATCAATTGCAGTCGATCTTAATTTATCCCATAACCGCTCTCTATCGATCGAGTCGAAAGCGGCTTGAAGATCGATAAAACAGCAGAAGAGAGAAGAATTTGCCTGCATCCCATCAAATTTGCTAAACAGCGTTCTTAGGACAAAAGCCTGATCAGTAGTTGACTGGCCCCTCCTAAAACCTGCTTGCTCTGGGTGGATGACTGCGTCAATATCCAACCACCCTGCCAGTTTGCCAAGTAAGAACTTCGCGTAGAGTTTCCCAATCACTGAGAGCAGGCTAATTGGCCTATAATTGGCTGGGTCCAGGGTATTGTCTTTTTTATAGATGGGAATTACAATACTCTGGAGCCAGTGCCTCAGAATTGTGCCGGTTAAATTTATGGACGTAAATAGGGGGGCCAAAAGCTCTGCCCACCAACCTGGGCTATATTTTAGTAGTTCTGGGGGAATAAAATTCCCGCCGATCACTTATCAAATACCAGACTGATTGATAACTGACTCTTTACAATGTCTTGGGGCTCTGGCCAAAGGGTACTGTAAATCAATACAAGGACAATAATGAAGAAGATCTTGATCGGATCTTCCCAATCTTGCATTTAGATCACCCAAGACTAGTAAAAGGGCATCAGGGAAAGAAATCATAAGATCCTCAATACAAGCCTCCAATTTGTCCCAAACTCCCGAATGGTAGACCCTGGCATTGGCTGGCAAGATGTAAATATTCAAAAGAATCCAGACCCTACCAGAGCATTCCACAACCAGCCCCAACAAAAAGGGAGGGAGCTCAACCACTTGTTTAACTTGAATACCCAACCCAGTATGCACGAGGCAAGCCAATCCCCCACTAGGCCACCCCACAGAAGAAGGCACTGCTGGTAACATGTATACCACATACTGGGAAAGCTCAGAAGGCAGGTCAATAGGGGCAAGCACCCAAGTTTCCTGAAGCATAATAATGTGAAAGGTTTGCAAAAAGGACATAAAGGCAGCATCACTCAATTTAGATATCCACCCAGCAATGTTCCAGGAACTAATCCTACAGGAACCCCTACCAGACGCCCTTAATAAAGGGTTAGCCGAATAGTTTAAAATAGACCTAACCCTCAACGGGGCTGAGCTAAGTCCCCCGTCTGGGGAACTATAAGTTGGTTACTAAGGGGTTGTGAACCTTCTGATCCTAGCGATTGAGCTACAATTGGAACAGATGGTAAATCCTGCTGGATATCCATTAACAAAGAACATTCCAATAGAGAGTGCTGAGCCAGAAGAAAGGGAGCTAACAGAGACTGCTCAAGAGTCTTTACCTCATCCCTGAAGTCCTGGGGTACACTTGCTGTAGAAGGAAGGACTGTTGGGCTTCGCGCAAGTTTCATCGAGCAATCATTAATAGGCAAAGATCCACCTGAGGAGGCTTCTACTTTCTTATCCTTGTGCAGACGGGATACTGGAGACCCTCCTGATATGGGGGGACTGCTGGGGGTCCCTAATATAGGCCGTGGCGTGATTAATGGTTTAACCACAGTATTTCTAAGGATCTCCCCAACATGGACCCCCCATGACAAAAATAAATCAGTCAGACTCAATATTTTTGGGCCACATAATAAAGATTGGGTATCAAAACCTCTCAGCATGTGTTTGGCCATTGTGTGTAAGCACCATAACAATCCCGACACCAATCTGGCCACGCATTGAACACGCGATGTGAACACCATTTCATCACAAGGACAATTTGCGTGTTCTGGCTGAACACATGCCCGACATTGTGTCTAATGATATTGCATGGTGTGTTAGCAGGTACAACACAGGGAATGATGCAGCAGCGCTTGCGTGCTGATATTGGGTGACGAGCAAAACACTGATTTGCCCCAAGATGGACTGTGTGTCTAAGCAGCGCCACATGGTGAACACAGGGCCAAAACAGTGTTCATATCAAGGTCAAAACAAACACTCAGACACCCGTTGACATTATGTCTAAAGACACCCCAAGAGAGAAATAAAGATATGTCCATCTCACAACAAGTAATACAGAAGCTGGGATTCAATTCAACAGCATGGACATCTGGACTAGGAAGAATAGACATATGGGTTGATCTATGCCAGCATAGCCCTTGTCAGCTATGAGTAAATGTTACTTGAACCTGAAGGCATAAAGAAAATTCAAGGACAAATTCCACTGGAATATGCCTGGGGTAAAGTACAATGGACATGTATGATGTCGTTGTGTTGTACATGATGGCCACTGAGGTACATGTAGCTATAATGCTTTTGGTCTGTTTGCATTGTGATGGAGTATGCACTGGCCCTTTAAAGTTAGCCTGTCCCATCACTCTTGACCTCACCCTCCTTTGAGGATTGTAAGACTACTAGACCTAGAGCTCCAGATAGTTTGTTGTTGGCTACAAGTGGTGTAGGAGCTCTCGCTAAGCAGGCTCACACTGGGAGTTAACTGTGCTGGCATGTATAGCAAACAGTGGTTGTGCTAACACAGAAGAGTTAATTCTCTTATACTATAGAGAAGCCAGTGCCAACAGAATGGCAATCCCAAACCTCTCCCCCCTGCACCCCCCAATCTCATTAATTTTGGTTTTAAAAAAAAATACATGGTGTATTTGCTGTGTTTGGAATATAATGATGTTGCTATTAATAGTTCTTAACTCTTCCTCTGTGTCAGGGCTGGATTTAGGCATATGCACACTGTGCAAAAAGACATGGCCCTATATGTTGGGAGGTGGGTATGTGGGTGATACAAGGGCCCTCATAATACATAGGCTCCATGAATAAACTTGAAATGATCACATGATTTCAGAAACACTAGCATAGGGTGTAAACAGATGAGATGTTACTCCACATTAGCCCCCATTACTTCACTTCGGGGTGAACATCTGTTGTTCACTGACAGATTCACCTGCTCATCTATACATTGAACACCAGATGTTCACCCCAAAGACAACCCAGAACCCCTACCTATGACATTATCCTTGAGTGAGGTCGATAATATTGTGGGCTAATCCGGGGTAACATGAGGTCATGGATGCCCATGGGGTAGTTGCCCATCTGTTGGGACAGGCCACTGTGCTCTCACGTGGCCACCCCGTGTGTTAGGGTATGTGCTGCCTCCACACTCATTCTGCACCATGGAGTCACGTGAAACAGCCTAGAGCATCACTAGAGCAACCACAACTCAATGGTGTGTGTGGTATACCATAGCAGGGAACAGAAGAACATTCAGTCCATCATGCGGTCCATTCAGTCCATCATGCGGCAACTGCAAGTGGAGGTTCCACAGAGCGACCCCACACTCCAGCTGGCTCCAATCTCATGTGTTAGAATATGGGTCCACAAACGTTCAATGCAGGGAGACCCAGGCTATGGAGGGCCTACAGCAATTCAGGAGGACACCTCCAATACAAGCAACATGTGGGTCTGTAATGCAGAGAGCCCTGGCCCCTGAAGGGGATGTTATGTTTAACTGAACATCAAAGAGTAATTATGGTAACATCTTTTTTTAGATGGTTTAAGTCAATGTGTGTCCATAGAACATTCCCATTAGGAGGGGGCTTATGTCACCATTTCACAAAGGCCCCCAACTTCCCTGGCCCTGACCCTTCTCCAGTCTGAAAATCGGTTGTACTCTGCAAACAAATCCTCTTTCAAGTTTTGTACAGCCAAGCTGTGTATGTAATAATTAAACAGTTCCAGAATGAGTTACGTCTTTGAGTTGTTTTGTTTAGTCTGCAATGCCTTTCAACAGAGGACTCTCGAGCCTATCTCCGCAGTAGGAAGATAATGAAAACTTATATAGATATTATGAATTATTTATGCATTTCTCAGTTAATTTTTCATTATATATATGAATAAATAAAACATTAATTAGAAACTTGCAATCACATTTTTTAAATATCTTCCTTTGACCATCGGTCCTATCTGGAAATGCTAGCACATGGATCTTTAATTGTCTGCCATAAATCATTCAGCATGTTGCTGGGCCAGAGAGTACAATCCTTCTTACATCCGATAATAATTGTGATTTGAAGAAATGTGATAAAATTCATATTCAAAAGGTGAGAAAGTCGGCTGAACAGCACAGCTAAAGCATGAAGGACTGAAATACAAGAGTTGAAATGAATACCTGAAAAGACAGGTAAACCTATTGAATATACTCTACCCAAACCAAAAATGGTGGGTCAGGTAATAACTGATATCTATTTACATTCCATCAGGTATCCATTTTGCTTATACCATCACATCCCCACCCCCACCCCCACCCCGGAGAGTTATTTCTGCAATCATACAATTTTGATTTTTTCAGTTATATTGCCACTAATGCATATGTGCAATTGCTGGAAAATGATATAACCGAAATATCAAAAATGATCAATCAGAAACAATCAAATCACCCTTCTCCCTGACAAAAAAAGACAAAAACAAAATACCTAGGGGGAAGGGGGGGGGGGATAAGGAATAAATTGAATACCCAAAAAATGGTTATATGAGTAACCATTTCATTCACCAATATTATTTGGATATTTGAAAGATACCTAAAAATGTGAAGGCCTTCCATGAATAATAAACCCACTACTCATTGCACATCCACTCTCAAATAAGTTCCCAGTTTCTTTCCTCTCCCAGCTTATCACCTCTACCTTTGAACCCCTCATTCCATTCTCCTACTCTCCTTTCCTTCTTCCCTTGTCCTCTGCCTTTTCCTTCTTTCTTCGTTTTACCACTTATCTTCCATCCTCCCTCCACCCATAAGAAGAAATGGAAGAAAGCTATTTTCTTCTTTCCTTAACTGTGCCTAAAACAAACCATACCATATGGAATGAAGAATTTTACCGGCGTTAAATGACCAAGGAAGTTTCAAGGCAGGGCTTTTGGGAGCATATCAGATATGTATTCATCCAACAGAGGACTGACATTGAATATATATATATATCCATTTCTAGACATACAACACATTCTTTTTGTCATCTAATTAAAATACCTGTCTCTAATCAGGTCTGTTCAGCACCAGGCACTTTGATATAATAATAATAATAATAATAATTAATAAATTAATAATTAATACATTAATACATAAATAAATAAATAGATAGGCACTCAACATGAACCAAACAGAGCTTTCGCTTATTCTCTCACATACACTTAATCCAGAGCATCGCATGCCTCTCTTTTTATTTCCATAGTTCCAACACTTTCTTTTAATATGCTTCTTCACCCTTGATGCACCACACCATGCTATTGTTACTGCTCTATTCTTACTAAGTGCTGTACTACAGCTCAGATGAATACCCTGGATTCTGCCTAGAGCTGGAAAGAGTACCTAAATCTGGTACCCATGGGTAATACCTGTATTTTCAAGTACCCTGTCGAGTCTTCAATGGGCTACCGTAACTTGATCACCAATTGGGCACTTGGAAACCTCCCAAAATTGATAAGTTCTGGTATCAATTAACCAATTTACTGGTTACCATTAAAAAAAAAATCAGGATGGGAAATAAAAAAATTGGGACTGGAAGTCAACATTCTGGGACCAGAAGTTGACATTCCGGGAAATTCCAGGACATCAGGTACTCAAATCGGGCACTCCTTGGATACAAAATAGTACCCACAATTTTTGAGTCAATTTGGGGTTCTGAAAATTCAGTGGTTAGACCCATTTTGGGGTACTCATTTCAGCTCTAGTTCAGATCCTATGTCCCCATTTATTTGGACCGTGTGGCTTGTGCTCCCAGTCTCTAAGTTCCTTCTTGAGTACAACACATGTGATTTGCTGCAATTTAAACTTCTATCTCCCCTTTTTTTATCACGTGGATGGCTCATGCTCATGCCTTATGTCAGTACCCCTCCCCCTCCTTTCCTTCTTAATTCCCTTCACTTTCCCTCAGAAAGTTTTTGGCATTCACTCCACTGCCATCCTCCCCAGCCCCGTCACCATGATCACCTACAATGAGACAAAGAGTATTTTCAGATGTTACGAGATCACGCTCAATCACAGTGAATCACGATCAATCCCGCGGTGGGGCCAAAGCGCCCTGAACGTCTGTTCAGCAGCCGTCAGATGTTCACCACAGTCAATACCCACATGGGGACAAAATCAACCATGCTTCTGGACATCCGGCTTGGACCATCTCCAAAAGCATGGTCAAAGAGATTCCCAGTGGGAAACAAAAAAAAGGAACATCTGTACAGCAATCACTGGCCAGAATCAATAAAAATGATTCCCAGCCGGGGACAAAGCACGCAGCATCACTGCCAGACAACCCGTCATAACACAGGCCATGGAGGGAGATTTAAAGGGCACACATCATCAGGTGAACGTGGCCGGATGGAGCGAGTTGGGATGCAGAGGAGACCGGAGGGCGAGAGAGCAAGGGAGAAGGAGGAGGTGGTGGAGGCACAGGCAGGGGAGGAGGTGGTCATGCTGCACATGCAAGAGGTTCAGGGACAGCAGCAACAGACGGGACAGGCCACCCCAGGGACATCGACCAGACTGGGGGAGGAGGCACCCTGGAAAAGGGTAAGGGGAACAAAGGGGAGTGGACCCAGTAGCACAGGAGCACCATGGGGGGGGCGGGGGAATTGTCGTCCAGCTGACCGGCAGGGGAGGGGGATGGGGCAGGGAAGCGGGACCGGGGCAGACCCGCACCCGAACACCCAACAAACCACCCCCCTGCTTCTGTTCTGCAGACACGCAAATGGGCCCGGGAGCCTGAGCCCCCAGAGAACATGGGCCCTGCCCAGGTGGAGGAGGAGGAGTAGGAGAAGGCCCTACCACTGAGGGGGCCAGTGGGGGCTTTGGGAGACCCGGGACTTTATCCACATCTGGGGGACCCTGGAGCATCAGCTGGAGCTGGCGCTTAATCAGAGAAATTAGCACATGTTCCGGGAGATACTGTGGGAAATGGAGGCAGCTGGGCATCACTGGACCATCGCCCAGTGCCGCTCCAAGGCCAAAGACCTAAAGAGGGAGTACAAGGCCATACGGGACAACAACCAGCAGTCCGGACACGGACTCCGGACCACCCCCTTCTACAATGCCCTGGACCGCATCCTCCACATGAAGGGATAAATAGTTGCCCAACAGCTCATGGGGAGTGCTGTGGTCCAGGGCAGGGAACGGGCCAAGGTACCCCCTCCCCTCGCCGCCCCACAAGAAGCCACCGACTCCAGGGCCCCAGACCCCCAGCAGGAATGCCCCGGGACCTCAGAGACCATAAGCCCCCCCCGGACAGCAGTCTGGAGAGCCCCACCCCCTGGCTGGACAGCCAGACTCCGAGGCCGGCCCCCTTATCACCCTCAGCCAGTGGTCTCAGACGGAGCACAACAACAAGGAGGGGCCATCCTTGGAGGGATCAGAGACAGACATCGCCGGTAAGCAAGCAGACAGCACAGGGGGATGGACCTGGGGTGAGGGGGGTTGGGGACGGCCCGGTCAAGGGACAGGCCCCACCCAGGCCTGTCAGCCCATGACACGGGTCTGGGGCTGGGGGGGCACCCAGGCACCCCAGAAGCCCTCCACCAACCACCCCCCCATACCCCACAGGGCACAGAACACCCCGGCACCAGAGGCAGGCGGGTGAGGAGGCCAGCGTAAAGCAGCCCAGGCAGCAGCCAGAGGGCCCAGATGAGCACACAGGCAGGGTGGGGTGGCCACAGGGAAGCCGGGTGGAGGACCTGGGACACGCATGGTGGGATGAGTGGGAGGGGGGAGGGCAGTCTGAGGGTTGGCGGTGGTGGGGGTGGGGGGCACAGATAAGTGGGTGATATAATAAATGCATGGATGACAAAGCTGCCTCCTGTGGTCCGTTCAGGGGCCCAGAAGTTGGGGGTGGAACATGCTCATATAGGGACTCGCCCAGGGAATCCCCCGGGCCCCTGGTGGGGTGGGCCGGGGGGTGGACCCCCTCACTCCTGGGCCTCCCAGATGATGTGCCTGGCTAGGGTGGCATGGATGTGTTTGACGTAACAGTCCTCCCTCGGGTTGTTCGTGTTAACGTACAGAGTCATGGGGCTGGGAGGTCGGGTAGGCATGGGGTATTCGAGGGCGTCCCCATCGGTCTCACACACATTGTGCAGCACACAGCAGGCACCGATCACCAGGGCCAAGGTCTCCATCGTGTAGTCTAGCCGGCTGGCGAGGCTCCTCCAGTGCTGCTTAAGGGCCCCAAACGCCCGCTCGACCATGGTCCTGCTGGCACACAGGCAGGTATTGTAGAGTGCCTCCGCCGGGGTCCGGGCAACCAGGTATACCTTCATCAGCCACCGGGTGAGGGGGTAGGCCGGGTCCCCCAGGATACAAGGGGGCATCGGCACCCCCTCAATCCATTGGAGGTGCCCGGCCACCTCGCGGATCACCACAGGCCTGGTCTGACTGCAGCTCACGGCATGTAAGTCCACCCCGGACACCTGCTGTGCCCGGATCTGGGCCAGGGAGCGCCTGCGGGCTTGGTGAGCCCTGTGAGCCCCTGCAGCGCTAAAGGCTGTGGTAAGCCACAGGTGGGTGCCCAGGTGCACCTCAACGGTCTGGATGCGCAGCTGATGGATGTGGGCATGGTACCATTCTGCACAGAGGGCAAGGAGTATCCCGCATGCAACCAACCTGTCCTGCTCCATGGTGAGGTGAGCCCCGGGGGGTCATTATCAGCCCTGATATAGGCTGGGATGGGTGGTTCCCCCCTGGGATGCCTGTGCTGGCTCCTGTAGGACGGGCGGCCCGGAGCGGCGGGTGCATGGTATTGAGTGCACCTGGTGTCCCTGCCAGGAGTTGTGCGCACTGCCCAGCATGCGCCCAGGTGTGCAGGCTGCAGCTGCATGTCTCCTGTCATCACCTTTCTCCTCTCCCTGTTGGCAACATCATGTCCTTGCTGACCTGATTAGTGTGTCAGCTGTCCTGTCTGTGTGCTGAGCTCCTGTAGCTGTGCTGGGTCAGCACCCCACACCTCACTCTGTTGCCATACATTGTTGCAGCCTGTGGCTTTCTCGGATGGCCTTGGTGCCCCCCCGAGCCCCCTACTGCCCCTGGAGGGAATGTGGACCCCCCTGTCCATGATGTTAATCTCCCTGGCATGCTGTACCATGGCTGGCTGTGCTTTCACTGGGCTCCTGGCTCCCGGCCGCCATGGGGCCCCCCATCCATGGTCCTTCCGCGAGACCATGGCCCTGTGTGACCTGTGGCATACCCCTGCAGTGCAATTGCTGATGAGCTGCCAGGACAGCCTGTCGGGTGCTTATGCGAGCCTGAGCTCTGGCCTTCATTACTTCGACTATGAGGCAAGCGCCCAGGATTGCTGACTGCATGCTGAGATGCTGGGGCTGGTTCCCTTTCCTGATGGGTGCATCCCAGAGATGAGGTGCTCGCATGTGACTTGTTCTGCAGCAGAGACCATGTACGCCCTGTCTGTGTGCAGCCTGGTTGCCTACATGGTCTGTCTGGCTGAGTGGGGCCCTGCCCTGGCCATGTCCTACTTTGGCTGCATTCGTGGTACCCATGGGTACCAGCACTCCCGTGGGGCAGTGTATTACTGGCTGTTGGAGCTGGGTCAGCTTCCGTGGCCCCTGCTGCCAACTGCTGCGTGTCGAAGCCTATCGCGGTGGAGCTGGCAGCGCTGTCCGGTGTGTGGTCCCATTCTGATGTGCAGATGGGTCTCTCCATGTAGGATCCCTTCGACTCTTACTACCGGATCGCCAACCACATGTCCATGCAGGGGTACTGTGGGGCATGATTCATTGGCCCCACCTCGTTCACCAGGCGGAGCCCCTGGGCCCTTCGTGGCCCCCAGAATCTGGCTGTGAGTCCCCCTGTGCATTCCGGACCCCTGTTCCTGGCCCCCATGCAGGCTCCTGCCTCCGTCCTGCTGCCGTGGCCCACTGCCTGCTCCCTCCTTGCTGTCCTGGCCGTGCTGCCATACTGCCTGCACCCTGGGGTGTCGCTGGCCCTGCCTGTGTGGTGTCTGTCCCAATTTGTCCCCCCCCCTTTCCTGTCCAGGTGTGTGTGCACCCGGGCGTGTGTGTTTCTGCTGTGTGTTCCACTGTGCCCTCGCTGTCTGTGTGCCTGTTGTGTGTGGTACCTGGGCGGATCTTCTCCCTCTCCCCCCTCCCTCCCCATTTCCCTTGTGTGGGTGTTCCCTTGTGTCTTTTTTGGCTTCATTTGCCCTCAGCCGGCCATGTCTGTGTCCCGCCCCTCCCAGGCTCCTTCTGGGTGTTTTGATCACGGACCGGAATCGGCATCACGTCTGTTGCGCCGCCCTGGACCGTAGTCTGGTCACCTGATTCCCTGCCATGGTCCTGATCCTGTCACATCTGTTCGGTACCTTCTTTGAACGCGGGGGGTGGTTAGCCGGTTCGCCACCACTGGGAATCCACTGTGGTGACTCGGGACCGCGTAACGTCTGAAATCACCCAAAGAAATAGAATGTTGTTCATGTCTTAGTTTGCAGGGCCTTTTCTTGCTCATTTACCAAGATAATTGAGCAATGACAATATAAATATCAGTGAATCTTATGGGTAACATTTGGGGAGTTTGAGGAGTTTGCTTCTAAACTCCACTAACTGATCATCAACTAAATCCCTTCCTAATCAAAGTTTAATGGATAAAGAGGAAAAAGGTTATGTAGTGAGATTGAAGGGGGTCAGTAATCACTAACATCAATTTTTTGGTAAACTTGTAGGAAACAACATTTGGAGGAGAATATTATTTATTCAGGAAGTTTTCCAAATGATAATGTTTACTGATAACGAATTGCAGTAGGTGGCATTCTAGAAATGACAGCTCTGTATTGTACAACTCTTTGAATGGAATCTAACTTGTCACAACTGGCAGTCCTTCTTACTATGTGGATGGGAATTGCAGAATATACATTAGAAACTATCTGCTAAATGTTCCATGAATGCTCACTCAATCTATTTAAAATAAAATAAAATGACAAAAAAACCTAGAACAAGTACTCTCCTCTCTTGCAAAAGACACTTATTGAGCATACAGATGATGAACAAAAATTGCCAAACTTTCAAATGAGCAGAGGTAAGCAGGGTAATTTGATGCAATTAGAAGCTATACATGTCCTTTTCAAAGACTGCATTGGAGCCATTTCCTGTTCTGATTAGGGGTGTGCACCAGTACCCCATATCGTTTTCATTTTTAAAATCGATTTCATTATTAAAAATGTTATTTTCATTATCGTCATTAACAACAAAGTCTTTTTCGTTGTTATTATTGGTATCAGTATAGTTTCAAATGAAGATTTTATTGTTGGTATCGTTATCGGTATTGATTCCGATAACATTATATATATATTTCCCTTCCCCTGTTTCCCTTAGATTTAGATAGTTATTACTTGTGTACATATAGAGATTAGATATTATATAGGTATTTAGGCTAGTCTGTTTTATATATATATATATATATATATAAATATATAAATATATAAAACAGACTAGCCTAAATACCTATATAATATCTAATCTCTATATGTACACAAGTAATAACTATCTAAATCTAAGGGAAACAGGGGAAGGGAAAAGCAAAACTATCTATTATCTAATCAATTATCTATATAACTATTCTAATTTAATCTAATCTATATGTCTATTATATGTATCTATGTCTAATCTATCCTACCCCTCTCTCTCTCTCTCTCTCTCTCTCTCTATATATATATATATATATATATATATATATATATATAAAATGTACAGGAGGGAGAAGGGCAGGGATTGGGAAAGGGAGGAGGTAAAATGTAGGGTATGAGGAAGGAAAGGTATTGGTAATACAATGAGGCCTTGGATGGATTTTTTGTGTGCAAGCACCACAGTTCTGTAAATGCAACCTGAGAAGCAGAGCTCACAGAACAAAGAGAAAAAGCCTGTCCCTCCCATTATAAAGGGTTGCAGTGCCCCCCCCCCCAGAGCACCCCTGATTCGTTGTGGGAGGCAGCAGGCATTGAGCAATCACGGAGTGCCATGACACTGCTGGGGCCTGCTTGCACTGCTCATTGACCAGCGATACATCCATCAAATGCTGCTGATGGATGTATCAAATGCGCCCCTCCCAAAACAGGCACAGTTCAAGAGTTCAACCCTGTTTAGGGCTCTGAGATGTCTTCTTCCTCCTCCCTTCTCTACATATTCGCTCCAATACCCAACTGCCAAAGCACTACTAATAACAACAACAATGACATTGTCATTTTCGTTGTCGTTATTCTCAATCGTTGTTTTCGTTATTGCAATAACAATAACAAAAACAACAATTTTTGTTATTATTATTCTCATAACAAAAATGGCATGCACACCCCTACTGATTTGGACTGTGTGTGTCCTTTGCAAAGATGGTGACCAAGGGCAACAGCAGAATTATGTTCAGGGGGAAGCAGGGGGTAGGAAAGCTACTTTGTCCTGCCCTTTTCTGATGTGACCCGCATTTGAGCGTTATGACATGATGACACCTGGAAAATGTGTGTGATCATGTAAGGAAAGAGCAGAGTGAATGGGGTTCCTTCCTCTTTTTATGTGATAATTCTCCTTTACTGAGCACCATGATGTCATAATGATTGGAAAGGGTATGGTTCAAACAGAGCCAGAGGGATGCAATCACACCTTCCCAGTGACCCAGATGGTGGCAGATATCAAGGGTGCAGCCATATTAGCTTCAGTGGACCTCATCCCCAAACACCCCAAGGGTGGGCAAGCACTGCTGTGCTACTACACTGCAGGGCCAAAATGGGGAGCTGGACAGATGCCCCCCTGCCCCCATGGAGCACTCAGTTGTCCGGAATGCTTTTGGAGCCCACACCTTGGCCAGGGTAGAACACACGATCAGGTTCCTGGCCCGGCCCTGCCCTGCCCCACCTCTCTTCCTCAGCCTTACAAAAATCCTGTCCCTGGGATTGTGACAGGAAACAGTTCCTACAACTCAATGCCCCACTGCAGAGCTCTTTGTGTGGTGGGGCAGAAGGGGCCCGGCACATGGGCTGTCATGCCTTGAGAAGCCTTTTGGGTAAGGTTGTCCTCCGCCTTTTTCCGAGGATGCATCACATAGCAGAGAGTTGCTCATCCCACATGCAGTGGAGGGAATGTCTGTTGGAAGCTGGCCATAGGATGCACTACATCATGTGATCCAGTTGCCCAGGGTAGGTTAAGGCTACCCAAGGTGTGGTAGCCTGCCCTAGCCATCTCATGTGGATGCACTTGAAGTGAAGGCCTGTATAATTGGTTTCTTATAAGATCTCTTTATGTGCTGTGACTGAGGCAGGAGTGCTGTTCAAAGGAGCCAAATGAAAATGAAAAAAAAAAAGCGCTTTTCTTATCCCATTTGTTGCCTCTTCAAATGATCTTTTATTTTGTTGACTTTGTTGTGTGATTTCTTTTTTAACTTCTGTAGTTGAAGGTTCAGTTCCATGTAGCTACTGTGTCTCCACACACAGGTTTTTGCCTTCGTTTGACTAAAGACACGGATGGGTGTTTACACAGATTGGTGTTTACTAGGGATGTGCGAACGTGGTTCGTAAGTTCAGATTTCGGGTCTACCGAACTGAACCGAACTTCCAAACCGAACTCCAATTCAACCAAACTATTTGGTCAAATCCGAACCAGTTTCGAAGGCCAAAAACAGCTTAAAACACCAGTTTTGAATGTACGAACTTGGTTTGGAAGTTCGGAATTTGACCGAACTTGATTCGTTCGGTCAACGGAACCGAACTTCCAAACTGAACTCAATTTTTGAACAGAACCGAACGGAATTTCTGAACTCAGTTCTGTTCGCACATCCCTACTGTTTACTTTATAGATCACTTTGGCTCTTTTCACACAGACACTATAACACGGATAAAATTGATGTTACATTTTATTATACATGTTGCAGGGCTGCAGGTGTTCTCTATGGGTGCCCTGCAATATGTATAATAAAATGTAACACCCATTGTATCAGTGTTACAGTGTCTGTGTGAAAAGGGTCATTCTTACACAGGAGCTGCATTTCCTCACTTCTTTTATCAGTTAATGCTAAGAGCGGTGTGGGAGTAAATGTCAGGAGCTGGGATTGAACAACGGGGAATGGCTTGCCCATTGTGTCTGTTGGTTCTTCTCCCATGCAATCGAGATTGGCTACTGTCGGAGGACAAGATGCTGGGCTTGATAGACCGTTTGTCTGACTTAGTATGGCACTATTTATGTTCTTATGTTCTTAAGATAAGAATGGACCCCACAGAAACCATGGATGCTTAGTGGGTCCATACTAAAACATGTAAAACATGGGACCAACCTGGCACCCACACACTGGGTATTTTCAGATGTCACGAGATCACGCTCAACCACAGACAATCCCCTGTGTGGGGAATGGTCCCATAACATCTGTTTGATCCCCACCAGATGTTCACAACAGTGAACCACTGGCAGGGATCAAAATAACCACGCTTTTGAGGATGGTCTGGGGACCATCTCCAAAAGCGTGGTCAAAGTGATTCTGGGCAGGGGTGAACACCCGGTGGGAATCACTTTGTGCCCCCAACAGACGTGACGTTACCACACTCAACCACGGTGGAATTCACTGTGGTTGAGCATGGTAACATCTCGTCTGGCCCCTGACCATGGCCCGGAATCGGTGGCCATGCTCACCGCCAATTCCGGGCCATGGTCAATACCTCAGGGGGTGGGCGGGTGCTGCGCCTGCATTAGCTGCAGTGCCCGCCCATCTCCCGGAAGGCGGGCAGCCTCAGAAGCATGGGGGGGTGGGACTCTGTGGCCGCACATTGTGCCGCACAGCCCTGCCCCCTCCACGATTCCCCGGTGGAATCTGCCAGCTTGTCTGTTGATGGGCCGGTCTAATTCCACTGAGCAATCATTTGGGTGATTCCGTGACAGGGCCAATAGGGCCCCCGTCATGTCTGAAATCACCCACTGTCTCTAGAATGCTTTCTCTGGACAGAAGAAGTTCATCCTTAGCATATGAGTACCACAGGCCATTTATGTCCTGTCTGAATCCCCCTTAGATAAACAAACTGCCCTGGGAGAGGGATCCTAGGGTGCAATCCACCGCACATTGACGTTAATGACTAAACTCCCATTGACTTCAATAGAGGTGGGATTGTGCCCTGATCTCTACAGCTTGAACAGAAGAGAAGTGGTGAAGGCAAATAGGTAGCTTTTTCAAATCAAAGCTATTTTTTGCATAACCCTCTGAATATGCACATTTCCATTTTGGGTCTGTAATTACTCAGTGTATTCAGCTCATTTGGTTAGTCGGTTTAATCAGGTTTTTTTGACTATTCAGTTGCTTTGAGGCACTACTGTGCACACATAACAAACCAAAATTTTCAATGGGGCTATCTGAATGAATATCTTCTTCTCTGGACAAATATCTGGTCTTCTGGATTCAATTCAAAGCAGCAGAATTGGTCAGATAATGTATTCACTTTGAACATTAATTTCACCTTTGTTGAAGTGTTGCTAGACAGTAAGACTGTTCAGCACAACTTTGTCTCAACAACTTAATTTAATTTTTTAGTCTAATTGGTGGGTTCAAGCTGATGGTCCCCAGTTAAATCATGAACTACACCCTTAAGAGACAATGACCACTCCTGAGCGTATATGTTATCTTTCTTTAATTTAAAAGATATATTGATGGAATATCAACATGTCTCTCCCTCTGTTCCCCTTCCTATGTCTCTCCCCAGCTTCCATCTCTCAGATTGTAAGCACTAGGGCAGGGTCCGTGTCTATTTTGTTACTTTGTAAAGTGCCAGGTACATTGCTGGCGCTATATAAATGTTTGTTAATAATAATAATAATAATAATAATTAATAAAAATAAATAAATTAAATAAATAATATGCATAAACCAGTCACTCCCACTAAGTTGACCAAACATGCAAAGAAATGGATTACTCTTAAAACAGTATAACAATTAAATGAATACGGAAAGTATTCAATAAGATAGTCAAATATGGGTTTAGTTCTAAAGAATATATTACCTTTCCTGTTCATTAGTTATCAGAGAGACCAGTTCCCTAAGTGTCCAGACAGTACAGGTTCCAGAAGAACGATGGCATTGAAGAACAGCTCTTCCTGGGTTGCATGGGCTTTTAAGGCCTAAAGTCTTCCTCCCATGAAACTCCCATGAGATATTGAAGATGCTTACATTTTCAAATCAAAATATAAAATCAACATCTATCCTTATAAAGATGATCAATGAACATGGAATAGTGTCCAGTCACATGCATAAGTGATCTTGCAAGATGTGATCGAAACTACCAGTCCTTGCTGTTGAAACTACCAGTCTTTGACCATTTTCAAATGGACCATGGCACCTCTGTGCGGGATGGGTGGAGGCAGCGGTGGGTGGGCAGTGTGTGAGCAGCCCGTCCCATGGACGCTCACCCACCTCCATGCACAGAGCATCTACCATTGGCGCCTGTTGCTCCATGCATGGGTGATGGGTGGAGTGCAGGAACATGCACGCACCTCCAACCACCCACTGCGATGATCCCATGGATGATGCCCTTCCCCACTGCCTACCTGCCCACACGCATGGGCGATAGGGGGACGTCTATGCAGAAAGGGCTATTGTGGTGGAATTGGCATCCTGGAAAAAGGAGATCTGGGTTCCTTTACCTCCCCAACTTGCTACTGTCCATCAATTCATTTCATAGCAACACATTTCACTTTATCATTCTGCTAAGACTCCCTCTACAACTTTTCCAAATCTGAACTGTACCTAGTATTTGCACTCATCAAGCTGCTGTGACAAACTTATGATTCTGAATTTTATAAAAGCTCTCTTGACATGACTTTCAGCCTAATGAAAATCATTGCCTCCCTACTTATGTTACCCCTTGCTTTATAGTTTCCCAAGCAAACACACACACAGCACACATTTTTCTCCATATGACTGTCCCTAGCCAAAAATACAACCATGGGTACTTTCAGACATGATGCTAACCATCCTTTAACCACCCTTGGTGGTTATTTATGCATGTTGCAGGGCTGTATTGGTGCCCTATGCAGCCCTGAAACATGCATAAATAACCACCAAGGGTGGTTAAAGGGTGGTTAGCGTCATGTCTGAAAGTACCCCATCTCAGTATAAGTTAACACTAAACAAGGACTAAGATTAGCATACAAGTATATGAATAAGAAATAGGAATAAATTGGCATGTGCCATAGACAACAAGACTGACGTGCTCTGTGGCTCAGGCACATAAGGGACACACAACCCCATACCTCATGTGGGTCACCTAGTTATTGCACTGGCAACCTCCAGCACTTCTATAGACCTGTTGAGCGCAGAGCTGGAAGCCTGATCATTAAAATAATAATGCTTGTTTCTATGCTTCTGCACATTAGAACTTTGGTCATTGCAGCTGCCAGAAAGGCAGAGTAATGGGTACTGATATGGCTTCTTTGCATTAAGAAAGTCACCACAGGTACAATGACATCAGTGAAATAACCCACAGCTAAGCATCATACACATACAGACACACTGCATTTGCCTTAAATTTAATGTGTTACCATATTAGACATGCACTTTGTGGGAGGAAGGGGGTTCCACCAAATCCAATATAGCTACAAAAGCAGAAATTTCCATTGTGCAGACTAGTCCCTTAGGCAAATACACTAGTGTAAACAGAGTCACTTATCCTCCTTCCGCTCTTGGCAGCAATGACTCTAAAAAAAAATACTTACTAGAAGTATATATCAAAAAGTCCCCTACAGCCATCATTGCAATTATTTATCCAGCAAGCCATGCAGTGAATTAAATCAGAAACCCTTCAGGAATGCTAAAGGTTTGAGAAGTTTGACCTTGTAAAGCCTTTAGATGCTGTGCAACTGTCATAACTTTAACATCCTTCCCCTCTGTTCTATTGTATAAGGCTGCTTGCTGGCTGCAAGTGTTCTGCATTCCATTAGGGTACACATACTATTAGCATGCAGAGCAGCATTACTGGTAATGGGAATAAGCAGCTAAGGAAAACGAGCCATACAAGAATTTACATTTCCTCTATAATTTCGACTGCCCAAACGGAATTAGCATTTAAGAAGAACTAATATGGCAATGATCCATACAGGAGTTAATTTCAATGTTTTAGTGCCTTGGCAATGGAAATTCTGACATTAATTTCTATGATGCTTGAGAAAATTTTCAAATACTTCCTTTCTCATTCATATACACTGAACTCCGAAAATTTCAGTGTATCAAGAACTCCATAACTTTCTCAAGCATGTAACTGCAGACTTTGCTACCGATATCAGAATAGTGACTCTGCCCTTTTTAACCAATATTTATGTAGAATGTAAGCACATCTGGTGTTGTAACAGACTGCCCCACCCCACCAAAGCCCTTTCAGGATCAAGCTCACTGTGGGAGACAATAGTAAGCTGTTACAGGGTATACACCCATATAACAGAGTGCTTAATGTATAGGGATGAGCGAACGCGGTTCGGAAATTCAGAGTTCAGACCGAACTCGGTCTGTTCGGTTGACCGAACCGAACTTCCGAACTGAACTCGAATTTCAAACCAAACCGAACCCAATTTCCGAACTTCGTTCTGTTCGCCCATCCCTAGTGTCAACACACACCAAAAAAACTGGGCTTGAATGGCCGAACTTGGTTCGGAAGTTCAGAATTCGACTGAACTTCATCTGTTCGGTCAACCGAACCGAACTTCTGAACCGAACTCGAATTTCAAACCGAACTGAACCGAATTTCCGAACTCGAATTTCAAACCAAACCAAACCGAACCGAATTTCCGAACTCTATTCTGTTCGCCCATCCCTATTAATGTATGGTTTTAAAATGTTGTGAGTCGCCACGAACTGCCTTACGGCTGGAGGGAGCGGGGTATAGGTTTTTCAAATAAATAAATAAATTATGGAGTAACACCTGGTGGTAACTGGCTTATTAGGTGCAAGACATTGCTCCCATTGGAACAGTGGTGAATGTGGCTAGACTGGGAGGAAAAGAGTATATTAAATGGGCTCCAAGAAGGGGATCAAAGGGATGTATCGGTACGCCTCTGGCTCCAGTCTGGCCCCACCAATTATGGTCCCTTATTGGGGGTGGGTGGGTAGGTAGGACAATGTTAGAAATAAGCAGGGTGAAAAGGCCCTCAAATCTGTTTCCAATTTGGCTTCCCATTTCTGAACTTTGTGATTTCGCAAAACTTGGGAAGGGGGTAGGACTATGTCAGAAATGGGTGAAAGCCCATTTGCCCCACCCTTTCCTGCTGTGGCCATGCCCCTTTCCAAGCATCAGGTTGACACAACACCTGGAAATAGGCATGGCTGTGATGGAATGGAGTGAGGCAAGGGGCCTCTCCTGCTCCTTTCCAATGTAGCCTTGCCCCCTCACGCTGCAGTAAATTCTGTCAGCATTCCTAGCTGGTAGCTCAGTGAGGGAGGGCCACTGGGGAGAAGAAGAGCTCAGAGATTGCTTCTGAGGTTTTAACTTGCCTCAGATCACCCAGGATGAAGACCAGGAGGCTGGAAACTTGCTCTGTAATCCTGACACACAGGGATAATAAGGGAACCAGACCAGAGGATGGGAAGTCCAGAGAGGGAAGCCAGTCTCTAACCTCCCCTTTTTAGGAAAGGTTATTGAGCGGGCTCAGCTCCAGGAACATCTGGATGGCACCAGTTTCCTAGATCCCTCTCAGTCTGGGTTTCGGCCTGGGTATGGTGCGGAGATTGCATTGGTGGCCTTGGTTGATGATCTCCATCTGGCATTGGACCAGGATCGTTAGACTTTATTGGTCCTGCTACACCTTTTGGCTGCATTCAACACAGTCGATCACGAGGTGTTGGTGACTCACCTGCGGGACTGTGCCAGGATTGGTGGGATGGTCCTGGATTGGCTTCATTCATTCCTGGCCGGGAGAACTCACCGGGTGGTCTTGGTGGAGTGTACGTCTTCCCCCCGGGACCTCACGTGTGGAGTCTCGCAGGGTGCCATTCTGTCCCCCCTCTTGTTTAACATCTATATGCAGCCGTTAGGGGAGTTCATGAGAGAGTTTCAGGGCATGCAGTGCAATCAGTATGCTGATGACATTCAGCTCTACCACTCTTTTCTACTGACCAGGGTCATGCAGTCTCCTTATTTTCCCAGTGCCTGTCAGCTGTGGGGGCTTGGATGAGGTTGAGCCATCTGCAATATTTATTTTATTTATTTTATTTTATTTAAATTTTATATACCGCCCCTCCTGCCCACAGGGCAGGCCGGGGCGGTGAACAACATTAATTAAAAAGTATAAAATTTTAAAACAATTTAAAAATACAATATGTGGGAAAAACCCCACCCCTACCCCTTGCCAAAAGCCTGACAGAACAGCCAGGTCTTACATATACGCCGAAACAGCAAGAGATTGGGAGCCAGCTGAGCCTCCTCCGGGAGAGAATTCCACAGTAACATCGGTGGCCACCCACCTCACCTGGGGAATCTCCAAAAAGGCTCCCACAGATGATTTCAAGGGTCGCACGGGCACATGGGGAGTGAGGCGGTCCCGCAGATAAGCAGGGCCCAGGCCGTGAAGGGATTTAAAGGTTAAAACCAGCACCTTGAACCTGGCCCGGTGCTTTATAGGCAGCCAGTGCAGAGCCCGGAGCACTGGTGTCATGTGCTCCCTGCGACCCGTCCCCGTCAGGAGACGGGCCACGGAATTCTGCACCAGCTGCAGCCTCTGGACCAGCTTCTCGGGCAGCCCCACGTAGAGCGCATTGCAGTAATCCAGCCTCAAGGTGATGAAGGCATGGATGACAGTGGCGAGGTCGGAGTCTGAGAAATACGGCCGAAGCCGCCGGACAAGATGTAACTGCCGAAACGCACTCCCCGCCACGGTCACAACCTGAGATTCCAAACTGAGTCGTGAATCAAGGAGCACACCCAGACTCCGCACTTGAGAGACTATGGGGGGGCGAATCCCCCCAACTAGAGGAGATTCAAGTCCCCCAAGCCCTTGCCCACCAACATCACCTCGGTCTTGTCAGGATTCAATTGCAGATGGCTCGACCTCATCCAAGCCTCCACAGCTGACAGGCACTGGGAAAATAAGGAGACTGCATGGCCTGGGTCGATGGAAAAAGAGAGGTAGAGCTGAGTGTCATCAGCATACTGATGACACTGCATGCCCTGAAACCCCCTCACGATCTCCCCTAACGGCTGCATATAGATGTTAAACAAGAGGGGGGACAGAATGGCACCCTGCGGGACTCCACACGTGAGGTCCCGGGGGGAAGACGTACACTCCCCCAAGACCACCTGGTGAGTTCTCCCGGCCAGGAATGAATGAAACCAGTCCAAGACCATTCTGCCAATTCCGGCATGGTCCCACAGGCAAGTCACCAACACCTCGTGATCCACTGTGTCGAATGCAGCCAAAAGGTCTAGCAGGACCAGTAAGGTCTGACAACCCTGGTCCAATGCCAGATGGAGATCATCAACCAAGGTCACCAAGGCCGTCTCCGTACCATACCCAGGCCGAAACCCAGACTGGGAGGGATCAAAGAAACCGGTGCGGTCCAGGTCTTCCTGGAGCTGCCGTGCCACAGTCCGTTCAATAACCTTCCCTAAAAAGGGAAGGTTAGAGACCGGCTGATAACTGGCAGGAGCATCAGCGTCAAGAGATGGTTTCTTGAGCAGAGGCCTAACCACAGCCTCCTTTAGGCAGTCAGTCACCCTGCCCTTCTGAAGGGAGGTACTAACCATCCCAGACAGCAATGGCCATAACATCTCCTGGCAAGCTTTCACCAGCCAGGACGGGCATGGATCTTGCTCACAAGTAGTGGCACGAACAGATACCAACAAGGACTCTACATCAGCAGGCACGACCATCTGAAACTGATCCCACAAAACAGGACAGGACGGGGCATCCATAGCCCCAAGATGAACCTCTGCAATAACTGTGGTGCCGAAATCGTGGCAGATGCAAGCTATCTTATCTACAAAGTACTCGATAAACCAGTCACAGCAGTCACTGGATTTCTCCAGGTCCAGGTGGAGGCAGGCAGGACTGACCAAGCCCTTCACCGCCCAGAAAAGCTCCACTGGACATGACATTGCAGATGCAATAAGAGCAGCAAAGAATTGCTTCTTTGCTGCCTGCACCGCCACAGCATAGGCTTTTAAACTGCACTTATGCTGCGATCGATCATACTGGTTGTGAGTCCGTCGCCACCGTCGCTCCAACCGCCTGCTCTCCTGCTTCAAACACCGCAGGCCGTCAGTAAACCAAGGAGACCTGTGGGAGACTCAGGAGGGCAGCGAACGCCTGGCAGTCACTCTGTCAATGGTCTCAGTCAACAAGGTGTTTCAGAAGGCTACGAGATCATCGACTGAGCGCGTGTCAAGGTCCATGGGAATTTCCCCCAGAGCATTCCGAAACCGATCTGGTTCCATAAGTCTCCGGGCGCGGACTGATCTAATAGGTCCTGCACCCTGCCGGGGGCTAACATGCGTCAGGATGCACGCTTTAAGGAGGTAATGGTCAGACCATGACAAAGGCTCTACCGCCTTAACTACTACTAACTGACCCCCGCCTCAAGGCTGGTGCAGAAAACCAAATTCAGTGTATGTCCCTCTTCATGTGTGGGGCCACAGATGATTTGGGACAGGCCCATGGTTGTCATGGAGGCCATGAACTCATGCCTCGCTCCTC
>QEPC01008167.1:367221-395470 GCA_003113815.1 Sphenodon punctatus | reverse complement strand
TCTTGTCAGGATTCAATTGCAGATGGCTCAACCTCATTCACGCCCCCACAGCTGACAGGCACTGGGAAAATAAGGAGACTGCATGGCCTGGGTCGATGGAAAAGGAGAGGTAGAGCTGAGTGTCATCAGCATACTGATGATACTGCATGCCCTGAACTCCCCTCATGATCTCCCCTAACAGCTGCATATAGATGTTAAACAAGAGGGGGGACAGAATGGCACCCTGCAGGACTCCACACATGAGGTCCCGGGGGGGGAAGACGTACACTCCCCCAAGACCACCTGGTGAGTTCTCCCGGCCAGGAATGAATGAAACCAGTCCAAGACCATTCTGCCAATTCCGGCATGGTCCCACAGGCAAGTCACCAACACCTCGTGATCCACTGTGTCGAATGCAGCCAAAAGGTCTAGCAGGACCAGTAAGGTCTGACAACCCTGGTCCAATGCCAGATGGAGATCATCAACCAAGGTCACCAAGGCCGTCTCCGTACCATACCCAGGCCGAAACCCAGACTGGGAGGGATCAAAGAAACCGGTGCGGTCCAGGTCTTCCTGGAGCTGCCGTGCCACAGTCCGTTCAATAACCTTCCCTAAAAAGGGAAGGTTAGAGACCGGCTGATAACTGGCAGGAGCATCAGCGTCAAGAGATGGTTTCTTGAGCAGAGGCCTAACCACAGCCTCCTTTAGGCAGTCAGTCACCCTGCCCTTCTGAAGGGAGGTACTAACCATCCCAGACAGCAATGGCCATAACATCTCCTGGCAAGCTTTCACCAGCCAGGACGGGCATGGATCTTGCTCACAAGTAGTGGCACGAACAGATACCAACAAGGACTCTACATCAGCAGGCACGACCATCTGAAACTGATCCCACAAAACAGGACAGGACGGGGCATCCATAGCCCCAAGATGAACCTCTGCAATAACTGTGGTGCCGAAATCGTGGCAGATGCAAGCTATCTTATCTACAAAGTACTCGATAAACCAGTCACAGCAGTCACTGGATTTCTCCAGGTCCAGGTGGAGGCAGGCAGGACTGACCAAGCCCTTCACCGCCCAGAAAAGCTCCACTGGACATGACATTGCAGATGCAATAAGAGCAGCAAAGAATTGCTTCTTTGCTGCCTGCACCGCCACAGCATAGGCTTTTAAACTGCACTTATGCTGCGATCGATCATACTGGTTGTGAGTCCGTCGCCACCGTCGCTCCAACCGCCTGCTCTCCTGCTTCAAACACCGCAGGCCGTCAGTAAACCAAGGAGACCTGTGGGAGACTCAGGAGGGCAGCGAACGCCTGGCAGTCACTCTGTCAATGGTCTCAGTCAACAAGGTGTTTCAGAAGGCTACGAGATCATCGACTGAGCGCGTGTCAAGGTCCATGGGAATTTCCCCCAGAGCATTCCGAAACCGATCTGGTTCCATAAGTCTCCGGGCGCGGACTGATCTAATAGGTCCTGCACCCTGCCGGGGGCTAACATGCGTCAGGATGCACGCTTTAAGGAGGTAATGGTCAGACCATGACAAAGGCTCTACCGCCTTAACTACTACTAACTGACCCCCGCCTCAAGGCTGGTGCAGAAAACCAAATTCAGTGTATGTCCCTCTTCATGTGTGGGGCCACAGATGATTTGGGACAGGCCCATGGTTGTCATGGAGGCCATGAACTCATGCCTCGCTCCTCCAAGCTCGGTGTCAGTGTGGATATTAAAGTCCCCCAGGACCACGAATCTAGGGGTCCGGAGGATCACATCTGACACCAGATCAGCAAGAGCATGTAGGAATGCCGCCAGGCAGTAGGGTGCATGTTACACCAGCAGCACCCCTAATCTGTCCCCGGCCAAATCCAACACAAGATGGAGACACTCAACACCTGGTAGAGCCTGCACCGGACATCTCCTAAAAGACAATGCATCCTTGATAACAATGGCTACACCGCCTCCTCCCCACCCCACCGTCCCTCCAGCCGAGGCCGATGCTACACAGAGAACCCAGCCGGATCAAGATTGGCCAGAATACGGCCCGATTCATTGTCCAGCCAGGTCTCTGTAATACACACGAGGTCGGTGTCCCACTCCCGGATTAACTCCCGATGGTAGATGACTTATTGACAACCGACCTCGCGTTCAGCAGCACCAGACCAAGGCCTGGGATCTCTCAGGTCTTGAACCACAACCTACCTGCATGGGGGGTCGAGAGGGGAACGGGCACAAGGCACCACTCCCTCCTCGCTGATGGAACACACCTCCCCTTTGGCCCATATCTCCCCAGACCCGTAACAACCCCAATAGCTGTGGAACCCCTCCCCTCCTCAGAGAACCCCATTAGACACACACCCTGCATAGGCTGCCCTGTCAGGCCGGCGAGAGGAACCCCACCCCCCAAAAAAACCATACCCACCTCTGCCACCGGCAGGCAACCCTCCCCCTCGGAGGATTGCCCTGCTCACACCAGGGGTTCCCCTCCACACTACCCCCTATCCTCCCTCTCCTGCCACCAGAGGGAGGTCAGAAACCCCCGACACCACACCCCAACCCCCAAAATTGCACCCCTCCAATATTAAAATTCCTCACACCAAAAAACACAGGACCCCACCCCACTCCTCCGTCAGTCAATCAATATCTTCACCCCCCACTCCCTCCCACGTAAGGGGAGTGGGCGGGGCAGTGTCGCAACCTCTGTCACCACATAGGGATGCTCTGCAAGCACGATAATATGCCTGGTAGCCACCTCGGCTGCCTCCGTCCGCTAATGGCCCGCCAACGGCAATTCGTCCTTTGGCGGCGACCTTCGGCCGCCGTCCAGAGGGCACCACCCTCAAGGGCAGCTCCCCTTTGTACAAGCAGGTTACCTGCAAAGGGGAGGGACAGCAGAGTGGATGCAATAGAGTGGATGCAGATGGGGAGGATTCCCAGGGCCTTGGCCAGGGAGCCCACACCCCACCCTCCTTCCCAGTCCTTACACGTCCTCAAGGGCAGCTCCCCTTTGTAAAAGCTGGTTACCTGCAAGGGGGTGAGACGGTAGAGTGGATGCAGCAGAGTGGATGCAGGTGGGGAGGATTTCCAGGGCCTGACAAGATGGGGGTGATGTTGGTGGGTGAGGGCTTGGGGTGTCTGGGGGTGGTTGATTCTCCTCTTGGGGGGGTTCGGCCTCCCATGGTCTCTCAAGTGCAGGGTCTGGGTGTGCTCCTCGATTCATGGCTCAGCCTGGAATCTCAGGTTGTGGGTGTGGCGTGGAGTGAATTTCGGCAGTTACATCTTGTCCGGCGGCTTTGGCCGTATCTCTCAGACTCCGACCTCACCACTGTCATCCATGCCTTCATCACCTTGAGGCTGGATTACTGCAACATGCTCTATGTGGGGCTGCCCGAGAAGCTGGTCAGGAGGCTGCAGCTGGTGCAGAATGCCGCGGCGTGTCTCCTGACGGGGGCGGGCGGCAGGGATCACATGACACCTGTGATTCAGGCTCTGCACTGCCTGCCTATAAAGCACCGGGCCAGGTTCAAGGTGCTGATTCTAACCTTTAAAGCCCTTCACGGCCTGGGCCCTGCTTATCTGCGGGACCACCTCACTTCCCATGTGCCTGTGTGACCCTTGAGATCATTCGTGGGTACCTTTTTGGAGGTTCCCCGGGTGAGGTGGGTGGCCACTGATGTTAAATCTTTTTCATTGGCCGCCCCTGTGCTGTGGAATTCACTCCCAGAGGAGGCTCGGTTGGTCCCCACTTTCCTGTCATTTTGCTGTTTATGTAACACCTGGCTGTTCCGCCAGGCCTTTGGCAGGGTGGGGTGTAGGGTTTTGTTTGTTTGTTCCCCCCCCCCCCTGCATTTTGTGAATTTTTAGTGGTAGGGGGGTGGGAGTTTTCTTCCCTGCATTTTTGTGAATTTAACTGTTTTAATTGTTATAATGTTTTATTGTTTTTATATTTGCTGTTCACCGCTATGGGCTGCCCTGTGGGCAGGGGGGCGGGATAAAAAATTCTGTATAAATAAAAATAAATAAATATATAAATAAATAATAATCTGTAGGGGCTGCTGGAGAATAAGGCTGCAGTTTTGTTCTGTAAGTACTGAGGAGACTGGCACTGGAGATACTAGTAAGAGATAGTCACGTGAAGCTTTTGTGACTGTTTAATCTGGACTCTGTGAGGATTCACATCCTGGCTTACCAAGCCTTCTGCATGGTCTATGATTTTCAGCTGAACTAGCACAACTTTCTTTAATGAACAAATTCTACCCATGGATAAAAATGAATGTGACAGTAACCTGTGTTGGCCCAGGAGTCACCTGCATGTTTATTCCCTCACTGCCAGATGTTGGCCCGCATCTGCTCTGGGATGAGTGGCTGGCTGCTACAGGATGTGTCCTCCAGAAAAGCTCAGAGAAGCATCCCAGGCCAAAGCCTACTCACCCGGGCAAATCCAGGTCAGTGCAAGCCTGCACATGTGATAAGACTGCTCAGCCCTGCTATTTAATTTATTGATTTATCTATTTATTTATTCTATTTTTACCCTGTCCCCTCTTGCACACAGGCAACTTGGGGTGGCTGACATATAAATAGTAAAAACAGATTTTCAGAGAAACAGCCAGCTAGCACACAGCAGCGACATGGGCCAGCTGGCTGTCACTTTGAATAGCTGGCACTTCCCTCAGGAACATCCTCCATCAGCTGTTTGGTGGACTGGGTGCATGCACCAAAGAGCTCCAGGGGTGGGGGGCAGGGGCACCCCCATAATTTGTTTGGCAGCTGGCTGTATGCACCAAACAGCTGATGGGGTGCACAATCTCCCTCCATCAGCTGTTTGGCAGCTCGGTATGTGCAACAAAAAGCACATAGGGACCTCAGGAACACGTCCCATCAACTGCTTGGAAGCCTGAACCTGCTGTGCCATATTGGGCCAGGAGTCCTGTCCCATGTTGACAGTTCCTTGGGATGCCTTGGAGTATGGAGGGACCTGTACCAGACACATCCATACCCAGGTTAAGGGATGCTCATGTGAACAGACCTCCCTGCCAACCCAAGGAGTGGTGTCTGCAGTGGTTTGCTCCAGGATGGGCCAGGGAGCTGCCTCACCATTGTCACGTTTGTTTTCATCCCATGTCATTGAAGCGAGTAAAATGCTCACTCATGCTCACAACAAAACTATTTCAGTCCAGAGTTGATGAACATTTCTATAATCACTAGGATACCTTGGTCCTTAATTTTGTTTCTCACCTTTTTTTAGTGAAATAACATGGTTGAGCAGGACCAACCTGTTCTTTGGGCACATGGGATCCTTGTCCAGAGCAGTGACTATCTAAGGCTGATACTGCTGGTGCAATCCCAGTTTCTGCTGGGATTTCAAGTGCTGCAGTGATGCACCCAGAGGTAGCCTCAGACTCTAGCTCTTTTAGTCCCATAGTTCTCCATGCTGCCTAATGGTCATCACCCCTTGAGACTGCTCTGGGTAGGCTGAAAGGGGGCCATAAGCCTGGAATCTTGAGTTCATGTAGCAGTGGCTAGGGATGGGCGAACAGATCGTGGTTTGGGTTCGGCCATTCGGTTCGGCTGCGTTCGGTTTGTCCGTTCGGTTCGGCCATTCTGTTCGGCTGCGTTCGGTTCACCCGTTCGGTTCGGCCGTTTGGTTAGTTCGCTGGGTTCGGGTTTGGCCATTCTGTTCAGCCGTTCTGCCGTTCTGTTCAGCCGTTAGGTTCAGCTGTTCGGGAAATGTTATGGTTTTTTTATATTTTTGGGGTTTTTTTATTGGGTTTTATATGGTTTTCTTTTGTTTTTTATTTGTTTTTTTGGTTTTTATATGGGTTTTTTTTGTTTTTTTTAATCTAATATTATATATAGCTATCTACACTAAATCTAACTGCTATTAACTATTCTAAATGTTATTAACTAAATGGATTATCTAATAAGTACACAGGCCTACTCCTACAAACACTAAAACTAAATCACTAAAGCTATCTCTATCACTAAGCTAGCTCCTACAACTACTATCCCTAACCTATCTATCTATCTATCTATCTATGGGATGGGGGGGAATCACAAACACAAGATTTCAGTTTAAGGTTTAAGTTTCATTTCAGTACAAAACTAATAATCCTACTGAATCTAACCAATCTACTCAAGCAATCTAATAATCCTACTCAACGCCTGCTGTTCAGGAACAGTGACTAGCTCAGAAGGTGTTGGGAAGTGGGGAGGCAGATAGTTTCATTTCTTGCAAGCCTCTCCACCCCTGGTGCCTGGAAGTCTGCTCCTCAGTGACTAGTACTACCCCTCCCTGTCACCTTACAGTGAACCTTTTTTTGCCACCCGAACTCACCCGAACGGGATCCGAACTGACCGAACTGTTCAGCCATTTCGCCGTTTGGTGTTCTGTTCTGTTCGGTATGTTTGTGTTCGTGTTTGTGTTCTCATTCAGTCGTCCGAACAGGCCGAGTTCGGGCAGAACTCTGAACTTCCGAACCACGTTCACCCATCCCTAGCAGTGGCATGAATGGCCATGGTGACTGGTCACTGTTCAGCAGCACAATAGCAGAAGCATTCTGTCTCCAGCTACTGGCAGAATTTTAGCACTAGAACTGAAATGAGATTTTACACAAACAAGAAGTCATGTTGAATCCCAGTTCCTGACATGTTTTGATAGAATAAAGAACCTCTTGGTACTCTTTAATGTCTTGACCAACATTGCATTTCTCGATTTACCAACTTTCTGCTTACTGAGATCCTATTTACCGCTTTGTCATCCATTTCAAATTCTGAGAGGTAATACCGATGCAATACAGCATTTCTTACACTACCTTGTCACTCATTGGCTGGTATGAAGATTCTTTTACAAAGCTGCAATCCAGTTTCAGATTGGTCAAAGCAAAGGGAACAGCTTAGAACAACAATTCTGATTGGAGGCACTGTAGTGGAGATTAAGGTGTACTGGAGGGAGGGTAAGATGTGGGCTATTTGCACAATGACTGGCTCAGGAATACAGAAACAACAAACCTAGAAGTAAATCAATACCTTCAACAATACGGTAAGTGGTAATTCAGCAATATGCAGTAAATGGTAAGCAGGGAAATCAGTAAATCAGGATGGTATCTTGTGGTATTGCTAGAACAGAGAAATTGCATCAGTATTGGAAAACAGTTGGGAAATTGATCCCAGTTCCCGATATGGTGATATTTGTCACGAGTAGCAATTTAGCTGCTAGTTTCAGCCCTGAATAGCATCCGTCCTAGGGTCTTATGCAACTAGCCGCAGTGCATCCAACCTCAGGATAGAAGCCAGATAGGGCTCCTTGGAAGCCTGAGAAGGGCTGGGAAGGGGCAAAATTTATTGTGTGGAAGTTAATAGTACTGAGATGAAAGCAAGTGTTCGTTTCCCATCAGGATACCTACCTTTCAGGAGCCCTTGTGACCATTCATCTGTATTTTCCCACTGGTCAGCGATGCTTTAATTCTACTTTTGTGAGATCAGTGCAGGCAATTTTTGAACATTTCCATAACTTTATGGCTTTTGAGGAATTTTGGGAACTTTCTGGGACTGTTTCTGGCACTTTTGTATCAATTTCCAGCACTTTTGCATCACTTAGCTTGTAGCAGGGAGCAGTTCTACGGGGCTGCTGCCCCTTTAGGAAGCAGGCTACATGGGTCAGCCGGATGTCTGAGAAAGCCCAGGGGAAGGCCAGAGCCAGCCCCATAGCTCGAAATCAGCCTGGGGAAAAACAGACTGAGAGACCCTGTGTCAGAGTGGGCAAGACATTGACCCTTTAAGGGCAGTAGTGCTGTGCTGTGGACAATCCCCTCTCTGGCTACAAAAGAGGAAGCAAGGCAGAGAGGAAGGAGTCTCTGTCTGGGAGTTGAAGGAGCAACATCTCCTCCTGTGGGGGGGGAGGGTTCGCCCTCCCATGGTCTCACAGGTACGGAGTCTGGGTGTGCTCCTCGATTCACGGCTCAGCCTGGAATCTCAGGTTGTGACCATGGCGGGGAGTGCATTTAGGCAGTTACATCTTGTCAGGCAGCTTCAGCCGTATCTCTCAGACTCTGACCTCACCACTGTCATCCATGTCTTCATCACCTCGAGGCTGGATTACTACAATGCGCTTTACATGGGGCTGCCCGAGAAGCTGGTCCGGAGGCTGCAGCTGGTGCAGAATGCCGCGGCCCATCTCCTTACTGGGGCAGGCCACAGGGAGCACATGACACCTGTGCTCCGGGTTCTGCACTGGCTGCATATAAAGCACCGAGCTAGGTTCAAGGTGCTGGTTTTGACCTTTAAAGCCCTTCACAGCCTGGGCCCTGCCTATCTGCGGGATTGCCTCATTCCCTATGTGCCCGTGTAACCCCTGAGATCATCCGTGGGAGCCTTTTTGGAGGTTCCCAGGATGAGATGGGTGGCCACTGATGTGAGATCTTTTTCGGTGGCTGATGCCGAGCTATGGAATTCACTCCCAGAGGAGGCTCGGTTGGCCTCCACCCTATTGTTGTTTTAATGTTTGTGTAAGACCTGACTGTTCCGCCAGGCTTTTGGTGAGGGCGGGGCTAGGGGGGTAGGTTTGGGAGGGTGAGTTTTATGATTTGCTTTAAAATGTGTTGATTTGTTTTTAAATGTTTTATTGTTAAATTTTTTGTGTTGTTCACTGCCCCGAGCTGCCTTTGGGCAGAAGGGGTGGAATATAAGTTTTAAATAAATAAAAATAAATAAATAAATAAATAAATTTCTCCATGGAGGAAGCCTGAAGGAGACCCTTCTCACTCTACACTCTCCAAGGTGTTGAAGAAGGTGAACCAGGTCCTGGGAGAGGCTGTGCCCAGAAGGGAGCCTCATGCCCAGGGAAGGCTAACTGTGAGCCAGGGGCTTTGAAGCCTAGCTACTGAGGACTTTGAGAATTGCTCCTGTGCACTGTGGAGAGGCTGACCTGGGCCTGCAGGGTGGAGGCGACTGAGCCAGCAGCCCCAGGGACTGTGGACACTAGGTCTAATGAAGGACTGTGGACTTGTTACCCTCTGGACTGATAGAGTTGGGTCCTACAGGAGGATACTTCCTCACAGGGGGATTAAGCTGAGGCTAGGGCTGAATAGGCATGGCAGTGGAGTAGAGCTAATTCCCCGAGTGAGACCCCAGCGCCCCCATGTGGCCCTGGGAAGACCCCCTGCTATATAGCTGGTATATAAAGCATAAGCTGCTAAGTATAATTTGATATAGCAGCTCAGTTCATGTTGTCTTCAACTAGAAAAAATTGCAAAACATAGCAAAAAAGCCAATAAGCTTAGTCACCATGTGAATGAAGGCAAATGACCTGTCTCTGACAGAAACAGCATTCTCTGCAATTGCTTTTGTGGCTAAGGCCAGCCAGAGTAGCAGTGGACAAAGTATTGGACTTGGATATAGGAGACCAATGTTCAAAACCCATCTTAGCCATGTGCTAACTGCATGGTTTCTGTTCTCCATCTGAAAAATGGAAATAAAAATTACCTGCCTCACAGAGTTGTTGTGATGGTAAACTATTTATTGCTAAGCACCTTGACTACTGATACAGCCATACAAATTACAGTTTAAAATGTTAAAGAAAATTTGGACACCGATTAATCCATTATTTCACTCTGAAACAATCTCTGTGCCTCAGCTTATTCCTCTGTGCGATAATAATTTAAGAGGATTCAGGGACTTAATGTATCTTCTCCATGTTTAACTTTGTTCATTTTTGATGGTTATAGTGAATAGTCCACCAGGTCAAACAAAGGGCAAAGTCACCACTTTTTCACTGCATAGAGCTTCTTAATGCTTAAATAAAAACAAATAGCTATAAAAAATATCTTACGGGGATAAAACATCTGGAAATTACATGGGTGTAAATTCCCTATAAAGAACATTTGTCAAGGAAAATGGGGTGCCCAAGGTTAATGGTCATGAAATATTGTAATTTCCCCCCTCTCTGCTATAGTCATAAACTTCCTGCTTCCCTCTCTCTATTTCATTTCTGCTTGGTGTTGTGGCAGGAAACTGCTACATTTTTCAAAGGACCATTAAAATTCCATCTCCTATACATTACTTTGCAGTGCTATTAAATGCTGACATATCCTGCATGCTAGAACTGCATAAAATTTCTATGGAGAATGACCAAAACTCTTATGGTAACTCTCTGGATTCGATAATCTCTGGTCAGAAGTCTATGGAATCTATTTTCCTAAAGTGTCTCACTTTCCTCACTTTCTAATCTATATACTTTCTTTTGGGGAATTTTATTTATTTACTTTTTAAAAAATCATCTCATTTCATGTCCCTACACAATAGGCATGGGAAAATCAGAATTGGATTATTAAGATTGACTTGATTTTCATCAGAATTGGATTAATATGATTCATCAGATTTTCCTGAACCACCTGATTTTCACTGAATTCAATTAATTTAGGGGTGCACTCATGCTCATTTACCCCTCCCTGCTATTGAACTTTGCTAGGCTCTTCTCTGGCCCATTCATCATTCTAAGATTGTGGTTTAGAATGATGAATGGCCCATTAAACTGAATAGGTTTGGGTTTCCATTGACTCCAAAGGGAAATTTTTGCATTGAAGTCAGTGAGAAAAAAATACGATCTGATTCCAATACAATTCAAATACCATTCAACTAAATCTGATACCTATTTTGATCAGATTCTGATTTTCTGTACTATTTTCGATCCCTAACATACAATGAGCCCAGGTTCATCATTAAAAATCTACATAACAGTGATGCATTCAGATAAATCCTACAGAATTCAAGAAATATTACCCCATTAACCTTTCTTCTTCTACTTCTGAAGGTAGGCAACTGTATGTACAAGTTTTTGTCACTCAGTCTTATTACAAAGCTTGATCAATTGTGAGCAATCCATTAAGTCCTGTAACCATGGTCTATGGCGTCTGTCTTAGCCTCTTGAATCAGGAACCATCTGAATTACTACTTTTTCAAGAAATCCATCTTTTCTCCTGTGACCAATCCACAATTTGGATATTTTTATTTAACCTAGTAGACACCTTTTTATTAATATTATTATTATTATTTATTTTATTTTAAATATTACTCTTCATCTCATTAGGACCTCCATATGCAGTCCCTCAGAGGGCTTTTTAAAATGAACGGGATTTCAGCTGTGGCTCTAGGAACCCCCGCAGGGGGGCTTTAGATGCACATCTTTAAACCAGAAGTTGCCTGGGTGCCATTAGAAACAGCGACTCCCGGGTGTTTTAAGATGTGGCATTGATAAGACCTCGATTATCGGGAGCGACTTCTGATTTACAAAGGTGCATCTAAAGCCTCCCTGCAGGGGTTTCCCAGAGTTAAAATTAAAGTTAAGACTGTTAAAGAAAATCTGGACACTGGTTAATTCATGAAGCGGAATCCAGACAAGATGGAAGTGATGATGGTTGGCCACTCCTGTGACTTTGGGGCATGGAATTGGGACATCCAATCACAAATCAATGGAGTCCAGCTTTCTCTAGTGGTTTCCCAGGTTCACAGCCTTGGGATGAGCTTGGATCCCTTGCTGCACCTGGAACTTCAATATGCAGTGGTGACCAGGAGTGCTTTTCACCAGTTCCATTTGTTGAGTAGGGATGGGCGAACGCGGTTCGGAAGTCCGGCGTTTGGCCCGAACTTGGCCTGTTTGGATGACTGAACACGAACATGAACACGAACACGAACACGAACTTACCGAACCAAACTCAAATTCGAACATCGAAATGACCTAACAGTTCGGTCAGTTCGGATCACGTTCAGGTGAGTTCGGGTGGCAAAAAAAGTGTCACTGGAAGGTCAGACGTGACAGGGAGGGGTAGTCAGCTGAGGAGCAGACTTCCAGGCACCAGGGGTGGGGAGGCTAGGAGTAGCAGCCAGCCTGCCCAATCACCATCCCTTTTTGCCTCAGACCACTGGCTTCGCAGTCTACGATTGGCCATGGGCTAGGCTGCACAGAGCCAATGGAGCTTGCAGTGAGGTGGGCACAGCAAGAAAGAAAACTGTCTGCCTCCCCCCTTTCCAACACCTTTTGAACTAGTCACTGTTCCTGAACAGCAGGTGTTTCAGAGGGCTCCCTCTCCCAGAATTTCCCAGATCCCCAATCCATTGCCATCGTCCTCCTATTTTACCCATCCAACTCATCTACCCCCATATTCCCATTCATTTATTAGCTTAGCTTAGATAGATTTAGTGACTATTTTTTGTTTTTACCCCTCCCTGTTTTCAATCTTCCTTCCTCCCTCCCCCTCCATTGAATCCTTTCCCTCTCCCATATATTAAATCCCAGATTCCCTTCCCTTCCCTTGTTTTTTCATCTAGAGTAGTATTATTATTAGATTGATTTAGGTTTCATTTCAGTTTTGTACCCCTCCTTGTGTTGTTTGTGGTTCGCCCCCATTCCAGATAGATAGATAGATAGATAGATAGATAGATTAGATAGATGTAGGAGTTAGCTTAGTGATAGAGATAGCGTTAGTGATTTAGTTTTAGTGTTTGTAGGAGTAGGTCTGTGCACTTATTAGATAATCCATTTAGTTCATAGCATTTAGAATAGTTCATAGCAGCTAGATTTAGTGTAGATAGATAGATATAATATTAGATAAAAAATTTAAATAAATAAAAAAAAAACATATAAAAACATTATTTTGGAGGGAGAAATGGAGAAGGGAAGGTGAGGCCGCTCTGTTGCCCATAGAGGAGGCAATGGGGCACGTGCCAGAGGTGGGAGGGGTCCTGCCAGGGGAGTTGCAGCAGGCAGCAGCAGTAGCCAGAGGCAGAGCACATCACACACACACACACACACACACACACACACACACACACACACACACACACACCAAACTCAGCAGGCCTGCTTTAGGGCAACAGGCTTTAGCGGCTCAGCATTGCCTGCTGGCAGTGCCGTCCTCCACTGCCACACAGGGCACTGGAAGGCCTGCAGGACTTGGGGCTGCATCTGTCTCTGCTGCTGCTGGTGCTGAGGCAGGTGCTGGGGTTGCTTCCAATGTTCCTCCAGGGTCACCAATGTCCCCCACTGTCGAGGGAATCCTCAGCAGTCCAGAGCTTGTGGATACCACCCCAGCTGCTAGAGGCAGGGCCCTATCCCTGGGCAATGGCAGTACAGAGAGTAGCAGCAGTAGCAGCAGCACTAGCAGCTGTAGAGGGGGGCACAGGGAGAGTGCCAACAGCATGGTGGGCACGGACACTCTAGTCTCAGGGGCCCAGTACTCCCCTTCACGGGACATCACCGTGATCGCAGACAGTGAGGAAGAGGCAGACACTAGTGTCGCAGAGGAGATGTCTCTAGCTGAGGTGATGTCTGACCCTCCTCCCAGAGCTGCATCGCCAGTGCCACGAACATCTCCCTCTCCCAGCAGCGATGGCAGCAGTGCATACACTGGGGCAGGCAAGAAGGCAGGCGGGGTGGGGGGGAAATCCTCAGTCTGGGATCATTTTAAGCAGGTGCGAGCAGATGATCCCAGAAAGGTGCAGTGCACACTGTGCAATAAGGTGGTGAAGTGTGGGCAGGTGCTCGCGAACCTTGGCACAACTGCAATGACAGGGCACCTCAAGGCATGCCACAGTTCTCTGTTGCTCAGTGGGAAGGCAGGGGAAGTGGATGCCAGCGGGTTTCCGACTGCAGCGGCCAGTTTCCCGGCTCCTTCAGCGGGCAAGCGTCCTGCACCAACTGCTGCTGCCTCTAGCAGCAGGAGCAGTAAGGGAGCAGAACATGAGCAGGAGCCTCCCCAGCAGCACCGTCAGTCCACCATGGAGGAGATGGGGTGGGGGGATCTGACAAGACCATTGTCAGGGTGCTGTGGGACTGGCTTCCAAGGGAAAGTCAAGAGCCTGGTGGCAGAAATGATTGCCCTGGATGGCCAGCCCTTTTCAATTGTGGAGGACAAGGGCTTCCAGAGGCTGATTGTGTTCCTGGCCCCCAACTTTAAGATGCCTTCCCGCTCCACCCTGAGTCACACTGTGGTGCCACAACTCTACCAGGCATTGAAGGAGTGGGTGAGGGAGCTGCTGGCAGGGGCTGGGTGGGCCACGGTCCACTTCACCACTGACCTGTGGTCCACCAGAAACTCCCAGGATGCATACCTGGCAGTGACTACACACTGGTGGCAGGACCCAGAGGCAGTGCTTGGCAGTGGCAGGAGGGGACCTGAAGCAGGGTATAGGTGGGCCCTGTTTCAGGCACAAGTCATGGGCAGCTGCCACACCTCAAGGAACCTCAAGGCAGCCCTGGCCACCATGGTGAGGGACTGGGTCACGCCAGGCGTGGCCTTCACCAAGGGGTGTGTGGTCACGGACAATGTGGCCAATATACTAAAGGCAGTCTGTGAAGGGGGCTTCACAAGAATCCTTTGCACTTCACACACCCTCCATCTTGTGGAGAAGGATGCTCTGGGCTTGGGGGAGAAGGGGATTTGGCCAGGCACCCTTAGCTCCCTCGGTGGACTGGGTGGCCAATATCTCTCTGCAGGGGACTTCTGTTCCTAACAGGTCAGGTCATAGGGTAATTAATTCCCTGTTGTTCCAGTCCCCGTGCCATACCTTGGATGTGGCTATTCTGTCGCCCTTGTCAAAAAACCTCCAGACGTCCGACTGCTGGCGCCGAATGTCTGGGGGTATCACTGGAAGTGGCGAGTCTGGCAACCTCTGCCTTGGGGTCCTCCTCCTTGGCCTGGTCCTGGCAGCAGCACTGGGGCCAGCATACAATTCCTCTCTGAAATGGGAACACATTAAGAACACCAAAGTAATATCATGCATGATGATGATGCCTCTAGACTAGTTCTCCCTCCTTTGGGTGCTAGGGATTACAACTAGAAAGCATGTATAAATCCTGACCTCCTTGAGGTGCTAGGGATGGCGATGGGAGATGTGACCCTGGCTGGAAAGACCCTGCCCTTATTTGGGGGTGCGTAGGGAATGAGATGGCAGCTGGAAAGTGGAGACTCTTGCTAGCCTGTCACATGTTTGGGTGGTGGTGCTGCTCATTCCAGACCCCCCTACACTACAGTACCCTCTCTCTCTCTGTGGAAGACATCCGCTGCCACCCTCTGATGACCACTGTTTGTGTCTGACTAATGCCCTCCACCCACGCACCCACCCGCACGCCATTGAGCTCGCTCTAACTGATAGAGCCTTTATTGTCCTCAAAGTTAAAAAAATGTTTACAAACCTGGCAGCACCTCCTGATCCCACCACTTGCCTCTCAGCCGAGGAGCTGAACACCACCACCTGAGGTGTAGTAGGGGCAGTAGGGGCAGTGCCAGCGACCTCAACTTTCTCCTTCTCCTCCTTAAGCAGCAAGTTGGCTACCAGCCAGTGAATAAGCACTGCAGTCTTCTTCATTTAAAAAAAACAAAACAATCACCCCACCCACAGCCAAAACAATCACCCAAAGCATACACCAACACTCACCAACCACAACCACAACAACAACACAGCCAAACCCAACCAAAACACAGCCAAAACACACAAACCGAACAGCCACTGAGCCAAACACACACTCACTATCCACACCTCCACACGCACTCGAATTTCCATTTTCTGGCATGATCACGGCTTCACGTGCTCTCACCATACTTTTTTCCTGAACGGCCGAACCCGAACCAAAGAGCCAAAGTGAACGGCTGAACCCAAACCCAAACCTGATGAAAGAACCGAATGGCCGAACCAAACTGATGAACCGAACGCAGCCGAACTGAACAGCCGAACCCGAACCGCGATCTGTTTGCCCATCCTTACTGATGAGAAGGCTTAACCCTTTCTTTCTGAGTTGGATCCAGTCACCATCTTCCATGCCTTAGTAACCTCAAGACTAGACTACTGAAATGTCCTCTATGTGGAGCTGCCCTAGATGACTGTTTGGAAGCTGCGGTTGATGCAGAATGTGGCAGCCTGTCTCCTTTTGGAGGTGCGAAAGTGTGAGCACGAAATTTCCCCTCTACTTCAGAGGGTGTTTTTAAACAAGACACCCCCATGCTTGGACACTCACTGTCCACGTGGGAAGGTCTCATTTAAATATGGGTGCATGGGGCTGCGCACTCCTATGACCCATGCACCACCCATCCCATCCACGCACTGGGTACTCTGGCTTTTTATGGAGTGCCCCATGCGTGGTTTGGCTGGGTCATGTGTGGACAGAGCGACTGTGCATGGGGCCACTTGTCTGAATCACTCCCCCATGCACAATGCCCCCTGCATCCATCATGGACCCCCACCCCGTCTCATTTAAAAACACTCAGTGTCTTCAATAACTAAGATAGCTTTCTGAGCACAATTCGAGGTGCTGGTTTTTACCTTTAAAGCCTTAAATTGACTGCACCCTACATATCTAAAAGACCACCTTCCTCCCTGTGGTAAGCCAGGACAGCCATATTGCATTCACCATCTGTCTATCAGAATGTGGCATGGCAGAGTCTCTAAGAAAGCTAGCACCAGCCTATTTACTGGTTCTGGCCGGGTTGTAGACACTACATGGAGACACACATGCACAGAACCTGAGAGCAGACAGGTGGGCTTGGTCATGGCAGGGGCCAGCTCAGGGGTTAAGGCCTCAGCTGTGGCTCAGTGCAGAGTGGTTGGAGAGAGGAGGTGGGAGCTCTGCCTCGAAGCTGAACAGCTCAGAGGGTTTTACCTAAGCAAGATAGTTCTGGTGGGGAACAGAAGGGTGTGCCTTGCCCAGAGAACACAGACAACTGCTGGAACTGTGAATGGAACATTGTATATAGACTGTGAGGGGAATAAAGAGACAGTAAAGCAAATTCCCTGAGTAAGAGTGACTGTTGGGCCCCAATCATGCCAGTACTCACCCCAGGAGAGCCTGTCCCTGCCACACAGGTTCATACACCAAGGGCATGGAGACAGTGCTGAATCAAGCAATCTCAGTGAAAGCGAAAGCGGTTTCCATGGGAAACAGTAAGGATGGGACTCCAGGGGGAAATTCAGTTTTGGATTTTTTAGTTTCAGATCTTTTTCTACCATTGAAGACAATGGGAAAAAGCCGCAATGAAGAAAAGGGGGGGGGGGTTGGCACAATGGGGGGAGGGGGTATAAAAAATAAATGTAAAAGATGTAGAAGAACTGAAACACCAGAACAAAAAAATCTAAAATTTCGGGCTAATTCAAAATGGCTATTTGAAGGGTAATTTTGGTTTCATTCGGAACCAAAATTCCCATCCCTGGGAAATAGGCCATTTGCCTTTGCCCATGCATTGAGGAAACTTATCATCTTTTAAATTATTTTTGCCTAGTTCCCATTTGGTAATTGCCATTGTTCAGTTCTTCCAGTAATTCTTCCTAAGGAGCAGCGACACACCAGAAACATTTTCTTACATGATGCTTATGTTTGCTACTTCTGGCTTGTGTATGATCGCAAGTTCACTACGTAACATTCACAATTTCCCTTATTGGTCCTTATTTTGGATCTTTGTAAACTCTGTTTTGATTGGTATAGTTCAAGGGCTAACCCTTGTTTTCTGCATTCTGATGCGAGAAGCTGACAAAGTACTGGAAACTGAAAAAAATACTGAAAACTAACGGATGGAAAATACCATAAACTAATGAAATACCAATAACTAAACAGAAATTGCCAAAAAATGATGGACGATCACAGGTGCCAGTCTCGACAACAGTGGAAGAAAAGATTCTATGGATAGTGAGGAAGTACCAACAAACAGTTTCAAGTACTCCCCAAAAATGTAGGTTTTCCCTTATGGTACAGGAACAGTCATTCTCACCTCAGTACCACACAGAGAGAGGCATTCTCAGCCCTCAGCCTCCATTATTGTGGAACTCCCTTGTCCTAGAGATTCATCAAAGCCTGAGCATTTTCCAGAGGAAATGTTAGACTTTTCTTGTTGGCCAAATATTTGGTAGGAGGGGGTTGAGGTTGTAGTTTGGGGAGGATTTTCCTATGTTTTTATGCAATTCTGTTTTTATGTGGTTAAACCCACTTTGAGCCTTAGGGGAAGAGCAGGATAGACATTCAAATAAATAAATAAATAAATAAATATAGCACCAGCAATGTGCCCTGCCCTGAACAGTTGTGATTAGACATAGGTCCCTGCCCCAAGGGGTATACAATCTAGATTAGACATGGGGATAGGAGACAAGGGAAGTGCACATAGGAAGGAGGGGGGATACAGCCATGTAGATGAAAAGTTGTGAATGCACCAGCTTAGCTTAGTTACAAGGGGTAGGGGAATCCTGCAGGATCAGACAGTATAAGGAGAAGCAGAAAGCATCTAGCCCTTCTCAAGTCCTACCAATGACCTCAATGCAATGCAAGAATGGCAATCCTTGGTGGAAGATTACTAATGTTGGAGGCCTTTCCATATTTTAAGAGAGAAAAATTTAGTCACGTATAAACAACTGAATTAGCTAGAAACTGGAACTGTTCAAACAAACTTCATCATATGGCAGAAGCTGGAGTCAAGTAGAAGTTTTATTTTGAAAGGGGTCGAATCACTGCATGATCAGAAGGTGGGGTCTTCACCATTCCTATATTCCCTCAAAATAATAGAACAGTATGAATGAACATTGAATAGACAAACCACCTTCTACGGGTACTTTCAGACGTTACGGGGCCCTTTGGCCCCATACCGAAAGCAACGTCTTCGTTCCCCGCCGGGGTCACCCCTGCACGGCCCAACAGACGTGCCGGGGGTATCCCGGCGGGGAAAGTGGGAGGGGCCGGGGCCGCGCGGCGCAACGTGCGGCCGCACGGCCCCGCCCCCTCCACGCACCCCGCCGCCCGCCCTCCGAGGAGATGGGCGGGCGGCGGGGCCAATGCGGCCGCCGCGTCTGGCCGATCGTGCCACGGCCCGTGATCCCGCCGGGGATCCCGGGCCGTGGCATGCGGCCAGACGTTACTTTTTGTTGGCCACGGCCCGCGGTCCATTTGACCACGCTTCCCGGGACCTTCCCCCGGCTAGCCCGGGAAGCGTGGTTCAAATTGACCCCATGTGGCAATTGAGCGTGGCCAACATCTGGCGCATGCTGTGCAGACGTTCAGGGGCCTTTGGCCCCGTGGGGGGGTTGAGCGTGGTTCACTGTGGTTCAGCGTGATCTCGTCACGTCTGAAATCACCCTACTTTATGTAAAACAAAGAACTCCACATGGGCATTAGGAAATGGGTATGTCTGTTTCCTGCTCTGTCTGCTTTTAACTGCTACCTGGAAACACTTGAACTGTATTGATACATAATATTGATTATGCTACTTCTGATCCATGAATGGGGAAACGAGGAGTATTTACCTATTTCTGCCATTCATACCTATCTATTCGAATTAAAAGAGTATTGAGTCTATTTCAGAGTATATACAATTAACGACAGCCTTTTTTCTGTGAGTTTATCTGGAACTCTTTTCAAGAAATATATTCAGTCTTCCATTATGATCAGAACACACACACACCTTGCAATGTTCTACAATAGGCGCTAATGCACAATTCCAATTCCACAAATTAGTCACATTTTTGTTATGAATAGTATTCCAGACTTTAATCCTTTAAACAGGCTGGTGTATTTATCTTTAAATTCTGTTTTATTTCCCCCTTCTTCTTTTTTTTACTATTTCTTTCAGACTGCATCCCAGAATATATTCACCATGCAGTGTTCCTGTATCATGTATATCAAAGAAGGCCTGGCCATTCAAAATTTCAGAGAGATCTGGAACAATGATATCTCTGTTATACAGAGATGCAGAAAGATACAGTCTGTGAACCAGATAGTTCTGAATCTATATTATCTGATTCATATTAGAGCCAACATTTACCAGCTGCATTGTCTCATATCATTCTTATGCCACATTTACAATCTGAACTCCACAGCTTATAAGTAGGGCATTCTAAATGAGCAGAGTCCCAGTTGGTGCCCCAGTTGGCTAAGACTCCTCAGGATCTGTATCCCAAACCAGTCCATAATATGCTTTAATTCAATACTCAAGTGCTTTTATTGACACTGCTGTGTCCATTGCTTCCAATAAATACACCTCATCTGTACGGTTCATCTGCTCTTCTTAGCCAGCTGGTTCCCCTCTGGACTACATGCTGGGTCACCTCAAGGAGGATTTGTAGTCTCCTGCTCCTTTATAGCCTTCTCACCAGATGGACCTGGCAAGAACCAATCCTAGCCAATGCTGTAACCTAACATCCCAGGTGTAGCAAGAGATCCAGGAACATTCTAAGGCTGCAAATCTGGGTAACCAGAGGAGGCTGAACCTCATAGATGACAGGAGTCCAAATCTTCCCCCAAGTCACAGGACCGGTCAATCATCATCACTTTCACATTATTTGGATTCAGCTTCAATTTTTTTGTCTACATCCAGTCCCCAGCAGCAGCCTTCTGGCCTGGCACACAACTTGCTAGCCAGCTATAGGATTAGGCCTGAAGTGGCAGCCTTGTTTGCCATTCTGTTTTGGGCTTCCACTTTTTTGGCTTGTCTGCTACTGGGCCGACAGCAACAAACAGCAATTTACAATACTTCAGGGAAATTTACAGCAGTTTTCAAAAAATTACAGTAGTTTACAGTAGTTTCTGGCAGTTGCCGAATTTATGGAAGTGCACATAACTTGTACGACATTTACAATCATTCATGGCAATTTACAGAAGTTTGAGCAACATTTATGACAATTTTTGGCAGTTGTCCCATGGTTTTCAGCACCTTTTCAGTATATCAATAAATTGTTTAGACTGCCTCTTTGCAACTCAGTCTTCAAATTGTTTGATCACACCACAAGCCCCGTTCACCTGAATGGAACTTGCCCTGGTAGAGCACTTTGAGGATTAATTTGTTAATGGGGAGCCTTCTTTAGCAGAAGAAATCTGCATTTATTCCTTCTTCTCTAATTTAAGCCCAAATTGCCCCATGCTAGCAGAATTTCCTGGGTCAAAAATATCCTCAAAAAGAAAAGAAATACATTAAGCAGTGCGTGCGTACGGCTGACTGCTGTGCCTGCAGTCAATGGCATGTATAATATAAGTGAATTACTTTTCCGTTATGGAGGAAAAGAGGGAAAATTTTACAGAGAGAAGGAAATACTAGGAGGACCCAGGAAAGTAAGGATGGGCGAACAGAACACGGTTCGGATGTTCGGACGTTTGGTCGTTCGGTCCGAAATCCGAGTTCGGGTTCAGCTGTTCGGTTTGGCAGAGTTCGGTTCGGCTGAACTTGGCCGAACAACTAAAAATAGCGCTATCGATACCGAAATCGAAACCGAATTCGAATTCGAATTTGTTTTTGTTTGTTTGACCCTGAAACCACCCCGGTCTCCACCACTGGTGCCAGGAAGTCTGCTCCTTCACTGCCTCCCACTTCCAGTCACGTATTTTCCAGCCTTCCAGTCACATTTTTCCCACCCCCGAACTCATTTGAACTTTTCCAAACTGTTTGGCCATCCGAGCGTTCGGTTCGGACATCCGAACAGGCCGAGTTCAGCCTGAACTCCCAACTTCCGAACCGCGTTTGCCCATCCCTACAGGAAAGTGAGTTCTGAAGCATTAACTATGGGGAAACTCTGCTAGAGGATGGGCAGAGAAAAGCCTGAGGCAATATTCGGGGCAACTTACCCTCCTCAACGGCCATGCTGTCACAGTCAGTTACCTACCAGTAGTATTTCTTTTTATTTTTATTTTAATGGTGCAATGTCAGAATTAGCAAGAGATAAGCATTCTTCTCTGAAGCTAATTACCTGTCCATTATCAGAACTTTTATGTGCTGGTGACCTGTTTCTGCCAAGTGTCCATTTACTAGGAATCATGAACAAATTTTGTACTTTGAAACATATAATTATAAACTATCAAAGAACCAAAATTATGTTCTAACCAAACTGTACAAGTGAGTTATTAATAATCCAGATATAAGAACATAAGAATTCCTATATTGGGTCATACCAATGATCCATCTATACCATTATCCTGTCTCTGGCCATAGACAGATGTTTCTAAGGAAGAGCACAAGTTATTGCTTTGCAGTATCTACCCATTAGTTTTGTTCAAAAAGGGAATTGAGATAGTCCTATTAGGAAGGCTGAAAGAAATGCCCTAAGAACTATACATAAGGAGTGCCATAATGGGTCGGACCAATGGCCCATAGAGCACAGCATCTGTCCCTGACAGTGGCCAATTTTGGTTGCTCGAAGTACCCAACAGGTCACTATGGGGCAATCCATTCCCTGCTGTTCACTCCCAGCTCCCGACAGTAAGAGGTTACATTCCCCAAACCTACCTGGCTAATAGCTGCTAATGGATCTTTCCTCCAGAAGCTTGTCCAACACTTTCTTAAACTGAGTTATACTATCTGCCTTGACCATGTCTTCTGGCAACAAATTCCACAACTTAATTACGCATTGAGTGAAAAAATACTGTCTTTTCTTTGTTTTAAATCTGCTATCTATTAGTTTCATGGAGTGACCCCTAGTCCTAATACTATTTGAGAGGGTAAATAACCATTCCCTATTAATGTGTTCCACACCACTCATGATTTTATAAACTTCTATCATATCCCCTCTCAGTCATCTCTTCTCCAAGCTGAAGAGCCCCCACGTATCCAGCCTCGCTTCATAGGGTAGCCGTTCCATACCCATTATCATTTTTGTTGCCCGTCTCTGTACCTTTTCTATTCAATTATATCTTTTTTGAGATGGGGTGACCAGAACTGCACACAATATTCAAGGTGTGGCCTTACCATAGACTTACATAGTGGCATTATTATATTTTGTGTTTTATTCTCTATCCCTTTACAAATAATTCCTAACATTCTATTTGCTTTTTTGATGGCCGCCACACACCGAGATGAGGATTTAAATGTATTGTCCACAATGACTCCAAGGTCCTATACAAATGGTCCTTCAGTCTACTGGCCTACATAAAGGCAACTTAGTCTCGCCAGCCTATAGCTATTTTAGAGTCAAATTTTGAAATGGTATGAAAGTGTGGGGTGCAAAAGACTCAAAGACAGGTAAACAGTTCTTAATACTTTCTTAAGGAAACCACCTGCCCTTCCAAATGATATTGTTATTACTTTTCTGAGAATAGTGGTTACATAGTTCCCTTAGAATATTAAGGCCCATTGTCTTATCATCAACACTTGGCATCAGGTTTCAAAGATGAATCAAACTCAATTGCCAAAGTTATGTTTACAGGAACAATTTAGTAAGACACAATCCTTAAAGTCTTCTTGGCTTTTACAAATGTGACATCTACTGCACTCTCGGGGCCATTTGGAGTTTTAGTATGGCTTTAGCTAGGAATGCTAATGTTCAAATTAAATTTAGAGCTGAAGATATTAGCAGACAAATGGATTTAGTAGCAGTGTATGCCACTAAAACATCCCCATGGTTTCTGTTTTTAAAGACATCACATAACTATGACAAATATCTTGACATTTTCCATTACAGTAACGTTGGGAGGCTTTTTACAATTCTGCAGTTTCAAAGCTTTTGCTCTAAAATCATGGAAAGGAGACATAGGTATTGACAGGTATGGCTGTTTACACCCCTGTGGGTTGGCTCCAACAGAAGATTTGGCCCATTATCTTTTGTACCTCAGTAAAGTCCATATGACTTGCCTCTTTTTTAGCTCAGAAACCTCTCTTTATAAATACAGCTCTTAAAATTAGAGAAAAAAATATACCTCACTAAAGACATGGGGTGGGACTTTCAGTTTTAACTGAAAAAGTCCAAAAATAGCTGTCTCACTTTAAAACCAAAGGATCCAAAAATTGGGCTGTCCCGTTTTCTGATTTTTGGATCTGTATGTTCCCACTGAAGTCAATGGGAAATCTTCCCATTGACGTCAATGGAAAGGGGAAACCTCCCCCACCCCCATTCCCTGGGGCCCACTTCCCATCTAGGAGGATGGGGGTGGGGATCCACGTCCTTAACACCCCCACCCCTGCCACCCAGGACCCAGATTTACGCACACACACTGGGGCCCTGCACTTACCACCACCAGTCTGGAGGGGCTGCCAGCTCCACTACCATGCCTCCTTTGCTGCTGGGTGGTGGCGAGTGCTTGTTCCACTTCCAGGCCACCTGACCTTCTACAGTGTGGGGCAGCGGGGAAGGCCTGGCTTTCCAGCAGTGGAGCCGGTCCCACAACCACATGAATAAGGTGGAGCCCATCAATATAGTGTATCTGGATTTTCCAAAAGCATCTGATATGGTCCCTCATGAGAGACTCTTGAGGAAATTAAAAAGCCATGAGATAGGAGGCAGTGTCCTATTGTGTACTGGTAACGGAAACAAAAAGTAGGCCTAAATGGTCAGTTTCCATAATGAAGAGAAGTAAATAATGGACTGTCACAGGTATCTGTACTGGGAGGGACTAGTGTTGTTTAATGTATTCATTAAGGATCTAGGAAAAGGAGTAAAGATTAAGGTGATCAAATTTACAGATGACAAAGTTATTCAAGGTAGGTAAAACACGAGTGGACTGTGAGGAATTGCAGGAGGATCTTGCAAGACTGGGTGACTGGGCATCTAAATTTGGACAAGTGTAAAGAGATGCATGTAGGGAAAAACAATCCTAACAATCCAAGTATATACATCATATACTGTGATCTAAATTAGGAGTTAAGACTCAGGAAAAGGACCTTCAAGTTATTGTGGACAATAAATTAAAATCCTCAAATCAGTATGTGATGGCGGCCAAAAAGCTGAAAATATCACAATGCCACTATATAAATCAGTGGTGCAACTGCACTGTGGCAGGGCTGTGCCACAAGATGGCACCTGCCATGTGGAAGACCTAAGATGGCCTCCAGACAGGAAGAGGAAGTTGGAGAGTTTGGGGCATGGCCAACAATATAAATGAAGAACCCGCTTGAAGGAAGGATCAGTCTGCACCTGACCACGAAGTAGAGAGCATCTCTGGAGAGATTGCCTGGAGGTTTCTGAAGAAAGGATGCCTGATACAAGGAGCTGAGCTGAGGTGTGGTGATGTGAGGTGGTCAGAAACAGTTTGGCTTGGCTAAGCTGTATGTAATTGACCTTGTGCTTGTGCAAAGGACTGGCCAAGGGTTTGATGTCTGATCTATGAATTATAGTGAATAAAGTACTTCTGGATTTTACTCTTGAGTGACAGTCTTCTGGGGCCTGATCCTAACAAAACTCACCCACGGTCCAGTGGAACCCTGCTACGTACACCTTGAGTATTGTGTGCTAGAGGTGTGCACCAGGAACCCATGTTATTATTCTTTTTCATTTTTGTTTTTCTTATTTATATCTTTCATTTTCATAAATATCAACATTTTGTTTTTGCTGTTGTTTTTGATCTCCATTGGTTTCAATGGAAAAAACCTTTTAGGCTGCAACTTTTTTTATTTTTTATTATAGTTGGATGAAACATAGAGGGAATATACCTCCATTAGAAGTCTTTGAGAATTCCCAATTTCAGAACAATTGGATAAAGGAATCCAATTTTATAAGCAGTTGAATTATGTTATTTTGCAAACATTTGCATATACATTCCTGGCTGTAACAACTTTGTCTCCCATTTAATGTGGATGAAAACTTGGCAGGTTTATACCCCTCACAAAGATGACTAAGTGTGCCAACTTTCAGAAGGATTAGATAAAGGGTCCTGGTGTATAAGTAATTAACTTATAAATGTACATAACATTTGGCAGGACTGTATATTATACCCTCAGGATCATCTCTGCCAAATATCAGAAAGATGTGATGAAGGGTCACAATTTTATAAGTCTTCACAGCATATGCAGAGAATGAGTCTATGCCAGGGATTCTCTTACGTGTCACTGTGGTATAAGATCGGTTTGTGATGCCAATTGGCCAGCAGAAATGTCAACCAAATATACTCATTCTGAGCTGTGACCACCTCAACTTCTCTCCCCCAGTTGTTACTGGGAAGTTGGAAGCATTATGTCCCTTCTATGCCCGCCTCAAGGCTGCCCATTATGCCTGCTTTGAAACCACCACCGATTGGTCCTGTAAAGCTGGAAGCATGCAGTAATTGGCCAGTGAATGTGTCTGTCAGTCTGTTGGGTAGCTACCCATCCTCCCTCCTACAGTCTCCCTCCCCCTGCCATGCCAGGTGCCTGCCTCTGACTGGCACTGCATGTGCTGCTATTTATTTGAATCATGGCCTTCAAGGGGACAACATCAATTGCTTATAAAATTAGGGTCCTTTATCAAATTGCCATGTTGTTTGTCAGAGATGACAGGGAAGGCGTGGGATATATTCCTGCCAAATGTCTTGTAAACAGAATGGACTATAAAAATGTTACACACAGAAATGGTTTTTCAAGTCAATGTCTTATATCTTCAGGACCCTTTGTCCAATCTTTTTGAAGTTTGGCAGGATTGGTAACCCTGGGAAGTGTCATAATCTTCCCAGGTTTCATGCAAATTGGATGGAAGATAAAGACGTTGTATCAAGGAATGTGTATGCAACTTTTCTTAAAATCACAACATTCAATTGCTTTTAAAATTGGTTCCCTTTATCCAATTGTTCCCTTCATTGAGTGTATAATCTCCCCAAGTTTCATAAGAATTGAATAAGAAACAAAATATTATCACTGGAAATACGTTTTTCAATGTTTTCCCATTATTTCAAAAACTAAAATTCATTTTCATTTTTGTTTTCATTATTATTCTTCGTTTTCATTATTACAATAACAAAAAAGAAAACAAAACGAAGGCCACAAGAGCAGTCTCTGTGCCATAACCTGGATGAAAGCCAGAATGTGAGGGATCAAGAAAATTGACAATTCACTGAAATCCTCAGCCCAGTGTGTGGCAGTAGTCGAAAAAGCAAACAGAATTTTAGGAGTTATTCACAAAGGGATAGAGAATGAAACTGAGGATGTTATAATGACTCTATGCAAATCAATGGTGTGACTGCACCTGGAATATTGTTTGCAATTTTGGTCAGTCCATCTCAAAAAAGACATATCTGAACTAGAAAAGGTACAGAGAAAGGTAATGAGAATGATAAAGGGCATGGAACAGCTTCTGTACAAAGAGAGGCTTGATCAGCTGGGTCTCTTCAGCTTAGAGAAGAGAAGACTGAGAGGGGACATGATAGAGGTTTATAATAGCAAACCAAATTTTGTAAAATCTTGAGTGGTGTGGAACGAGTAGATAGGGAACGGTTATTTACCCTCTCAAATAGTACTAGAACTAGGGCACACTCCATGAAACTAGCTGCTGGCAGATTTAAAACAAATAAAAGGAAGTACTTTTTCACTCAATGCATAATTAATTTATGGAATTTGTTGCCAGTGGACTTTGTCAAGGCCAGTAGTATAGCTGGGTTTTAAAAAGGACTGGATATGTTCTTGGAGAGTAGGTCCATTAATGACTATTAACCAAGTAGCTTACGGGATGAACGTCTTACTGTATAGGGTGCTGGGCTTGATGAACCATTGGTCTGACTCAGTATAGCACTTCTTATGTCCTTATGTTCTTACCTAAGGAGAAGAGGTCTAACACAAGACAGCTTACAGTCTCTGTTGCCTCTGCTCTGTAAACCCCCTGCCCCTGACCTCCTCCTCCCACTTCACTCCTGATTGCCACCTTGGCTCATATCTTGATTTCAGTGCTCATGCTTCCCAACTCATGGCTCCTGATCTACACTCTGCTTTGACCAGGCCTCTGAATGACCCTCTGGCCAAGATGCTCACACCATGCTCAGCGTACTCCCAGCTCCTGACCTATGTTCAGCTTGGATATGCTCCTTATCAATCTTCTGCCAGACACCCATGTTAACTACCACCCGACAGTTGCCCTCCTGTTCCTTCCAGAATCAGCTGCAACTCCAATATTGCTATGACTTACCCAGAACCCTGCCATGAAGGTCCATCGGGGTCAAGAAGAACCCTCCTGGTTCTTGGCCCAGTCCTGATGCTCCTGGGGTTCCTGAACCTGTTGGGTCCCTGTCCATGCTACTGACATCTCCCTCTCCAGGACCCTTAACCCAGCCCTGGTGTCTCCCTCACATCCCCTTATCAGACCCTGAGAGTTGCCAGATTAGTCATCTCCCTGCAACTCACTATGCCCTCAGCCCTGGGCTCACTCAATAGAGCTGAAATGGGTACTAAATTTAGTACTTGTGTGTAATACCCACATTTTTGGGTACTGCATCGGGTACCCAATGGATTATGCAGGTACTGATCGGGTATTTGAATACTCAAAAAATCAGGTGGTTCTGCTATCGATTTTTTTATTTAACGATTCCCAGTTGGTATATTGGTATAGCAAGCGGTAGGGCTGTAGTGGCATGCCGCGGCGGCAGCTGTTACCGA
>QEPC01008167.1:352525-367121 GCA_003113815.1 Sphenodon punctatus | reverse complement strand
CTGCAGCGGCAGCACAAAATAGTCATACTCCCTTCGCGGAACCGCAATAAGCGCTCATGCCTGTGTCTCATATATTAAATTGGCGGAACGCGGGAAAAGACCGCTGATTTTATATGACAACGGTATCGATCAAGAAATCGGCGAAACACATACATGCCGCATCTGCGAATTCTTGTAGCGAAAGAAACGCAGAATCGCGGAGTACCGCGTGGAATTCTGCGATTTGCAACGTGGGATGCCGAGGTTTAGGAATGGAATCGCGGTGCGGTAATAGCTGCTGCTGCATCAGCCCTACCAAGTGGTAAGTCAGGTCAGAAAACTGACAAATCAGCATGAAATGCAGGAGTGAAGGTGGAGGGGAATGACCAGCAGTAGTTTTCTGGGGACCCGAAGTTGCAAAGAAATTTTTGGAAGGTGACAGAAAACCAATCAATCAATGATGGGAGTCAGTATAATCAACAACAAAAGTCAAAAGATCGGTACTGGAAGTCTACGTTCCAGGACCAAAAGTTGACATTTTGGGTCATCAGGTACCCAAATCAGGTTGCAATCAGGAAATAATCAGTACCCGAAGTTGTTGGGTTAATTTGGGTACCAGAAATTCAACAGGTATAACCAGCTTTGTGGGTACTCATTTCAGCTCTATCCTGAAGTTGCAGGCCCCTATTCTGCCCGAGTCACCCCTCAGCTGAACAGTAATAAGGGCAGGGCCGGCCCAAGGGTTTCAGGGACAATGTGCCAAGCCCTGCTGCGGGGTCCCAAAGGCCAGCCAGCACTCGCTAGAATTGCGGGGGGGATTTTCAGGGGATGAGGGACGGTTGGTTACTTACCTGCAACTTGACTGTGTCAGCTCAGCTCTGCAGCGTATAACTGGCCAGGGATTCCCAGGAAGTTTATGCCCCCCCGCCGCCCATGAGGACTGACTCAGAGACACCCAGTGGAGAAAAAACCAAAAACTGACGGCATCTGTCAGTCTCTAGCCCGTGGTGGCGTGGGGCCCCTCCCCCCCCCATGGGGCCATGTGCCTGGGCACTGGTGGCACATGCCTCGGGCCGGTCCTGATTAAGGGGGACTGTAGGGCACCTGAAAAGTTAAGCAGGCCCCTACTCCTGGATTTCCTACTCTTCCCCAGGGCTTTCCTGCCTCCCTGAAACCTGTCGTGAGAATCCCAGGCCCTAGGCCTTCCTGAACCCCTTTGCCCATTCCCTGGGTAGGGTCAAAGTTCCCTCCTATCTTCCTAGCAGAGTGGCTCTAACTAGCTCCAGGAGGTCCTGCTATGCTGTTTCAAAATAAGACTAATTGTCTGTACTTCTGTTCTCCTTCTTCTCAGCCTGGATGATATGATTGACCCATTTCCAGGAAGGTCACTCAGGGGAAGGCATTCCCTGATCTTAGTCTCTTCTTGACTAGGCTCTATTGCTACAGTGCTGAGTTTGGGTTATCAGCTCCATTGCTCCCCAATAGCTCTTGGTTTCTGTCTCTGTCACACCCTGAAGCCCCTCTTAGGCACTGCTGACCTATTGACACTGTGCTTAGCACACTTGGGCCAAGTCCTGCATCAACGTACCCAAGCACACAGTCACAGACGCTTTCTTTTGATTCACAAGGGGTATTTTCAGATGTTACGAGATGACGCTCAACCACAGTGAACCACGGTCTATTCCGTGGTGGGGCCAAAGTGCCCTGAACGTCTGTTTGGCGGCCGCCAGATGTTCACAACAGTCAATACTCACATGGGGTCAAATTCAACCACGCTTCCAGACCTCTGGTCTGGACCATCTCCAAAAGCGTGGTCAAAGAGATTCCCAGCAGGAAAAAAAAAAAAAAGAAACATCTGGACGGCAATCACTGGCCGGAATCAAACAAAATTATTCCCAGCCGGGGACAAAGCATGCAGCGTCACTGCCAGGCAACCAGCAACAACACAGGCTGTGGAGGGAGATTTAAAGGGCACACAGCAGCAGGGGATTGTGGCAGGATGGAGTGAAGCGGGAGGCAGAGGTGAGCGGAGGGCAAGAGAGCGAGGCAGGAGGAAGAGGAGAAGGAGGTGGCGCAGGCAGGGGAGGAGGGAGTCGTGCTGCACATGCAGGAGGTGGAGAGGCAGCAGCAACAGCCGGGACAGGCAGCCCCGGGGACATCGACTGGACTGGGGGAGGAGGCACCACAGAAGCAGGTAAGGGGAATGAAGGGGAGTGGACCTGGCACTACAGGGGCACCAGGGGCGGGGGAGTGGTTGGGTGGCTGGCCAGCCAGCAGGCAGGGGAAAAGGGGCAGGGATGCAGGACCAAGGCAGAACAGCACCCGAACACCCCCCCCTTCTGTTCCATAGACACGCAAAAGGGCCCGGGAGCCGGAGCCCCGAGGACACAGGCCCTGGCCAGGAGGAGGAGGAAGAGGAGCAGGAGCAGGAGGAGGAAGAGGAGAAAGAGGAACCGGAGGGGAGAAGGGGGAGAAGGCCCTACCACCGGGGGTCCAGTGGGGGCTCCGAGAGACCCGGGACTTCATTCACATCTGGGGGACCCTGGAGCACCAGCTGGAGCTAGCGCTCAATCAGAGGAACAAGCACGTGTTCAGGGAGATAGTGTGGGAAATGGAGGTGGCGGTGCATTACCGGACAGTAGCACATTGCCGCTCCAAGGCCAAAGAGCTGAAGAGGGGGTACAAGGCCATCAGGGACAACAACCAGCAGCCCGGACACGGACTCCGGATTGCCCCCTTCTATGATGCCCTGGACTGCATCCTTCATATGAAGGGATTGATAGTCACCCCACACCTCGTGGGGAGCTCTGTAGTCCAGGGAAGGGAATGGGTCGAGGTACCCCCTCCCCTCGCCACCCCACAAGAAGGCACAGGCCCTGCTCCAGGGCCCCAGACCCCCAGCAAGAATGGCCCGGGACCTTGGGGACCAGCAGCCTCGCCCTGGACAGCAGCCTGGAGAGCCCCCACCCCCTGGCCAGAAAGTCGGACTCCGAGGCTGGCACCGTCATCAACCTTAACCAGTGGTCGCAGGGGGGGCACAGCAACATGGAGGGGCCAGCCTTGGAGGGATCAGAGACAGATATTGAGGGTAAGCAAGCACACAGGATGGGGGGACAGACCTGGGGGGAGGGGGGTTGAGGATGGCCCAGCCACGGGGAAGGCCCCACCCAGCGCTGCCAGTCCGCAACACGGGGCCGGGCGTCCCTCCTCCACCAACCACCCCCCATACCCCACAGGACATGGAACACCCCGGTACCAGAGGCACGTGGGCAAGGAGGCCAGCACACAGCATCCCAGGCAGCAGCCGGAGGACCCAGGTGAGGCACACAGGCAGGGTGGAGGGGCCCCGGGGAGGCTGGGTGGAGAACCCAGGACACGCAGGGCAGGATGGGTGGCCAGGAGGGGTGGGAGAGGGGGTGGGCAGGCACCAAGGGGGTGGCCACCCAGGGTGGCAAACAACTAACCGCTATGTAACCTGCAGGACAGTCAGAGGGGCCCCAGAAACCTGGGCCCATGCCCTCAGCCCAGTGGATGAGGGAGCATCAGGCACAGGTATGGTGCCAGAGGAAGGACCCGGTGGAGGACATTGTCCGGACCACCACAGAACAGGGGGAGCAGATGATAGTGACCATGAACCACATGGAGGTGGCCATAGAGCGGTCCTTGGAGTGGGCGGAGGCAAGGGACCAGAGGCTCCAGGCAGAGGTGCGACTGGAGTGGAGACAGAAGCGCTGGGAACACAGCAGGCAGATAGAGGCATTTGGGTGGCTGTAACAGACCATTGAGGGGATGGTGCAGGAGCATTCAACCAAGATGGACAGGTCCCATGACATTGGGACCACCACCTCCCCAACCGCCCCAGCCTCCTCCACGCCAGCAGGGGCCCCGCATCCACCTCCTGGTCCCTATAGGCCTCCAGAGGGAGCAACCACCCAGGAGGGCCCTTCAGGTCCCGGGTCCTCCCTCCCTCCAACCCCCGCCTGCCACTCCAGCCACCGAGGCATGCCAGGACACAGTTGGGGACATGGACAGTGGGGGGGAGGGCATCTCCCAGAGCTCTGTGCCACCCACAGGGCGCTCAAGGGGGTGCCCCAGGAAATGCGGGGGCTGGGGGGTGAGGGGAAAGGGGGAGGGCGGTCTTATGGGGGGAGCAGTGGGGGTGGGGGTGGGGGCATGGGCAAGCAGGTGATATAATAAACACACAGATGACACAGCTGCCTACTGTGGTCAATTCAGGGGCCCGGAGTTGGGGGAAGGTCAACCATGCCCGAATAGGGGCTCACCCAGGGACTCCCACGGGCCCACAGGGGGGCAGGTCGTGGGCTCCCTCACACCTGGGCCTCCCGGCTGATGTGCCTGGCTAGGGTGGCACGGATGCATTTGGTGTAATGGTACTCCCTCAGGTTGTCCGCGTTCATGTACAGAAGCACGGAACCAGGAGGGAGGGTAGGCATGGGTTATTCGAGGGGAGCCCCATAAGTCTCGCACACATTGTGCAGCACACAGCAGGCACCAATCACCAGGACTGAGATCCCCACCGTGTAGTCTAAGCAGCAGGCGAGGCTCCTCCAGCGCTGCTTGAGGGCCCCAAATGCTCGCTCAACCATGGTCCTGCTGGCACACAGGTGGGTATTGTAGAGCACCTCCTCCGGGGTCTGGGCAGCCAGATATAGCTTCATCAGCCACCGGGTAAGGGGGTAGGCCGGGTTCCCCAGGGTACAAGGGGGCATCAGCACCCCCTCGATCCAGGCCGTCCCCATGTCTGCAAAGTACCCCCGGTACATCTGGGCATAAAAGGGGGAGATGGTCATGATCCGGGCATCGTGGCTGCGCCCATAGTTGCCCGTGAAGATATCTATGAATCTCCCCTGGTGGTCCACGATCGCCTGCAGCTGCAGGGAGTGATAGCCTGCCTGTTGACATACTTCACGGCCTCCCCCATGGAGGGGAGGAGGATCTCGATGTGGGGGCTGTCCATGGTGCCAATGCGGTTGGGGAACCCTCCAGCTGCAAAGCCAGCCATCATGGGCCCGTGATCCAGCAGTTGGATCACCCTGTCCAGGAGTATGCCCTCCACAGCCTCACAGACATCGTGGACGATGCAGGTCATGGTGCTCATCCCGACACCGAAGTACTGGGAGACGGACCGGCAGGAGTTGGGTGTTGCCAGGGTCCAGACCCCGATGGTCACACACTGGACCATGGGGATGGGGTTCCTCATGGGGGTGTGCAGCTGTTCCAGCCAGGGTGTGACCCACTGAGCCAGCGCCCTGGACCACCAGCATTGGGCCTGCTCCGTGACCCATAGCTGCTGGGTAATGGGGATAGCAAGCAGGGCGGCCCGACGCATGGTCTCCTTCCTCCATTGGAGGTGCCCGGCCGCCTCGCAGATCGCTGCAGGTCTAGTCCGGCTGCAGCTCACGGCCTGTAAGTCCGCTCCGGACACCCGCTGTGCCCTGAGCCGGGCCACCGAGCGCCTTCAGGCTTGGTGAGCCCTGTGGGCCCCTGAAGTGCTCCAGGCCACATTAACCCACAGGCGGGCGCCCAGGTGCACCTCAGCAGTCTGGATGCGCAGCTGATCGGTGTGCGCGTGGTACCACTCGGCACAGAATTCTAGAAGCATCCCACATGAACTCAACCTGTCCCACTCCATGGTGAGGTGAGCCATGGAGGGCCACTGGGGGCTCTGATATAGGCTGGGACGGGTGTTCCCCCCCCGGCTGCCTGTGCCGGCTCCTGAGGGTGGGCGGCCTGGGGTGGCGGGTGCACGGTATTGAGTGCACCTGCTGTCACTGGCAGGAGCCATGCGCATGGGCCGGTGTGTGCCCAGGTGTGCAAGATGCAACTGCATGCTTCCTGTCATCACCTCCCACCTCTCCCTGTTGGCAACATCATGTTCTTGCTGGCCTGATTAGTGTGTCGGCTGTCCTGTCTGTGTGCTCGGTTCCTGCAGCTGTGCTGGGTCCTCACCCCATGCCTCACTCTGTTGCCATACATTGTTATGGCCTGTGGCTTTCTCGGCCGGCCTTGGTGCCCCCCCGAACCCTCACCTGCCCCTGGAGGGAATGTGGCCACCCCCTGTCCATGTTGTTATTCTCCCTGGCGTGCTGGACTATGGCTGTCTGTGCTTCCACCAGGCTCCCGGATCCTGGCCCCCATGGACCTCCCCATCCGTGGTACTTCCGCGAGACCATGACCCTGTGCGACCTGTTGCATACCCCGGCAGTGCAATTGCTGATGAGTTGCCTGGATAGCCTGTCGGGATGCTTATGCGAGCCTGAGCTCTGGTCTGCGTTACTTTGGCTTTGAGACGAGCGCCCAGGACTGCCGGCTGCATGGTAAGATGCTGGGGCTGGTTCCCTTTCCCGATGGGCGCATCCCAGAGATGAGGTGCTTGCATGTGGCCTGGTCTGCGGCAGAGACCATGTCTGCCCTGTCTGCATGCAGCCTGGCCGCCTACATGGTCTGTCTGGCGGAGGGGGGGCCTGCCCTACTTTGGCTGCTTTCACGGAGCCTGTGGGTACCAGCGCTCCCGTGGGGTGGTGTATCACCGGCTGTTGGATCTGGGTCAGCTTCTGTGGTCCCCTGCTGCCAACTGCTGCGTGTCTGAGTCTACCACGGCGGAGCTGGCGGCACTGTTCGGTGTGTGGTCCCGTTCTGATGTGCAGCTGGGTCTCTTCAATGCAGGATCTCTTTGAGGCTTACTACCTGATTGCCCACCACATATCCGTGCAAGGGTACCACTGGGGCATGCTTCATTGGCCCCACCTCATTCACCAGGTGGGGCCCCTGGTCCCTGGGTCATTCGTGGCCCCCAGAAGCTAGCTGTGAGTCCCCCTGTGCCTCCTGGCCATGGCCCCTGTGTGGGCTCCTGGCTCCGCCCTTCTGCCGTGGCCCACTGCCTGCTCCCTCCATGCTGTCCCGGCCATGCGGCTGTGCTGCTGTGCTGCCTGTTTCCTGGGGTGTCGCTGGCCCAGCCTGTGGCTCTGGGGACTCCCGGGGACCCCCCTGTCTGCCTCTGCATCTGATGTTCCCCTCAATGACCACCGTCTCCATTGTCCACCTCTGGTGCCCTGACCGCCCCCCCCTGGCTCTCCGGGGTGCTGCTGACCATCCTCATTTGCCTGCACCCCCTTCTGCACCCCGGACGCCCTCTCCCTCCTGGGTGCCTGTGTGATCTCAGAGTTCTGGGTCGCCGGACTTCCCCCCCTGGCTTCTTCCCAGGGGTGTGTGTGACTTTGGACCTGCTACACTGCCCTGGACCTCCTGCCTCCCCTCCATCACCCCCTCGCCGGTGCTTGGGTTCTGAATGTTCCTCCTGGACTGTTCCCGGCCCTCTCCCCGTTCCATGTGTGCTCCCACTGTGCCTGTGTCTGGACTGCCTGAGGGCCCCCGTTCCTGGACTGCCTGTGTTGTTGTGGGGGTGCCTGTGCGGGCTTTTCTGTATTGGGGGTTCTTGTTGCCGTTGCCTGTGTCCCGCTGTGCCGTTTCTTCTCCTCTTCCCTGTCCCCCTTCTCCCTTTCACAGTTGTGCCTTGTGTGTTGTCTGTTCCGCTGTGTCTCCCCCCTCCCTCCCTTTCCTGTCCGGGCGTGTGTGTTTGTGCTTTGTGTTCCACTGTGCCCTCGCTGTCTGTGTGCCTGTTGTCTGTGGTACCTGGTTGGCTCTTCTTCCTCTCCCCCCTCCCTTCCCCTTTCCCTTGTGTGGGTGTTCCCTTGTGTCCCTTTTGGCTTCGTTTGCCCTCAGGTGGCCATGTCTGTGTCCCGCCCCTCCCCGGCTCATTCTGGGTGTTTTGACCATGCCCGGGAATTGGCGTCACGTCTTTTGCGCCACCCCGGGCCGTGATCTGGCGGCCCGATTCCCTGCCATGGTCCAGCTCCCATCACGTCTGTTTGGGGCCTTTATTGACCACAGGGGGTGGTTGTTCGGTTCACCACCGCTGGGAATCCACTGTGGTGACTCCGGAATGCGTAACGTCTGAAATCACCTAAGGTTTCAGATCAGGGTTCATGTGAGTATATTTGCCACTAGAAGCTACTATTCTAATAGCAACTTATCAGCAGGACTTTTTAAAGATAGAGGGAACATGCCTCCCTCGGTTTTGACACTTTCAGTCAGGGTATCAGATGTTAGGTGGTAAAGGGGACAGTTGTTGCTAGGGGTGGGACTCTGGGCAAAATTTCAGTTTTGGTTTATTTCGGTTTTGGTTATCATTAATTCTGGTTCTCCTATCACTTTCAGTTCTCTCTGTTTTGTTTTTTAAATATTGCATTTTTCCCCATTTGAAGTCAATGGGTGAGAACCGCAATGTTAAAAATTTGATTTAAAAAATCAGTGCAAAAGAACCGATAGGGCTGAAACCAAAAAAGTACCGAAAGTTCTGAAAGAACCAAAAGTGCCATTATCAGCTACTTTCGGTTCTTTCTGAAACCAAAATTCCAATCCTTAGTTGTTGCTTTCTCAATTTGGACCAATAATCTGTTGAAAAAAATTAATGAAATAGAATTGGCCAGAAAAATGTTGAGTAGCTACAAAGTGTTAAGTATTAGTTTATACTACATACCTTATTTTGGTTTTTCTGTACCATTTGAATCAATGTACGTCCAAACTATCCAGAGCAATATTAAACAGGGCAAACAATTATAGAAGTCTGAGCACTTAGGCAATGCAATCCTCCATAAGGCTGCATCTATTCTGTTCCCATTTCACTTTTTCCAGTCATAAGGATGGAAATAATTTTGTGGTAGCAGACCTAGCCTCATTCTTCTTTTTTCACATTTATAATAATTTCCTCTCGCTTGTCTTTTCTTAAGCTTTTTCTTTCAGGGCTTATTGACAAAAAATATAATGTAACCAAGGAGTGCTGATAATTTTTATTCACAGCAGGCCAATGCTGGCTGCAACTTCAATATTTTGGAAGAAATGTGAGGGTATAAAGCTCACCCAACCATGACAACAGGAGATAAGCTGGTTCCATTTAAAATGCATAGAGCCGTATTTTAGAGATATTACTGAAATATTAAATGCTACATTTGAAAATTCCAATTTTTCACAACTATTGTTGTTTTATCATCTGGCAAAATAGAGTATGGCCTAGGAAACTTAGGTCTAAGGGGGTGGAGGGATAATATATTTATTCTTCAAAGAATGGTCACACTAAACGTAATTGACCTGGGAGGGAAGGACCCCAGGAAAGCCTCCATCCAGGTAATTCATCTAGGGGTAGGAGTGGCCACATAAAATGTCTTTATTCAGGGGTTATTTAACCCTGACTCTATACTATACAAATGGAATGGATATTGAAAATATTGTTATCTTTATATTTATACCTGCCCAATCCCTAAGACTCAAGGTGGTTTAAATCAAAGGGAAATATAACTAGCAAAGAAAAATCACAGCTATAGCTGCCTCTCTCCAAAATCCCCACCCTCCCATATCACTCCCACTGTGGGGAGTCCCCATCCACCACAATGACTAATCTCCCCACCTGGCCCATATCCCCTTCAAAGAGGGACCATTGACAACCCCCTAACCCTCCCTTCCAACCACATACAACCCCATCCTACTCACTCTCACTTCTAGGGGAGTTCCCTTCCTTCCCTATCCCCACTGAAACACTCTTTCAGACCCATAAACCTGCCCCCTTTCCTCAAAGAGGGACTGCAGCTGTCCTCAATCCCCACCCCCCCATTTAAAAAAGAAGCTTCAGGTTCAACATGTTAAAAAGAATCCACACATCCATTACAGCAAATGTTAGCAGGGCTGGATCGGGCAAGTGAAGACCGTATGACTACATATCACCCCATGCATTGGGGGGAGGGGTCTGGCAGTGGCCCCCGATGCATGAAGTCCTTGAATAAACTTCTAATGACAACATGAAAGCAAGAAGTACTGGGAGTCAAACTCGGGGAGATTGGCCTGTGAAGGATCTCCAGTGATTCAGAAACCCCCACCCTCCAGCACAATGGGGCCATGAGGAAACTAAACAGATTACAAGATATTTTCCAAGTAATGCATTCTTCTGGAGATTCCCAACTTGATTTCTAGAGATCAAGCTGCATGGAATCAGTCTAAAGCTGCATACATTAGCCAGTAATGCCATATGAGCAGAGACTAAGGGTGTTTTCAGACGTGACAGGGCAGCTTCACCCCGTCACGGAAACAACCTGAGATTCCCCACCGGGATCACTCCGGCACGGCCAACAGACATGCCGGGGGATCCCAGCAGGGAATCGGGGAGGGGGCGGGGCCATGCGGCGCAACCTTTGGCTGCACGGCCCCACCCCCTCCACTTTCCCTTGCTGTCTGCCCTCTGGGGAGACGGGCGGGCACCGCGGCCGCAGCGGCCGCAGCGGCCGCAGCGCCCGCCCGAAATGACCACAGGCTGGAATCCCGGCGGGGATTCCGGGCTGTGATCCCCGTCGGGGATTCCGGGCTGTGATCCCCGTCCAGACGTGACGGGCCCCTTCATCCCCGCCGGGAATCACCTTCACCACGCGATCGGCGCCGGCCCCACGGATTCAGCCGATCGCGTGGTGAATGTGATTCCCTGTCTCTTATACACATCTAGATGTGTATAAGAGACAGCACTAGGAGCTGGCCAGCCCCGGGCAGACTAATTATTTCCAGCTCCTGCCCCAACTCCTGTCAGGAATTTAATGCAAATTAAATACTTCTGCATCTGGAACTTCCCAATGGCATTTCCCCTCATCCACCACCCCAAGCTGTTTCAGATGGGCCGGAGTATAAATGTAATAAATAAATAAATATAAATAAATAAATCCCTACAGCAGTGGGGAGGGGAGGCTGCCAGGCTGAGGCTGATTAAATTCTCTTAACTAACTAAATTTGGGACTAGATCCCACTCACTCCCCAGACCTCTTAGCTAAAGGGGGCACCAGGTCCCACCCCTCCAAATATCCTACCTACAGGGGACACTAGGTCCTCCTTCCAAAGTTCCTAACAAAGGGGACACCAGTTCCCTCCCAGTCAACAATCAGGAGAGAGTGTAAATAACCCGGAGAGAGTGTATAAGTGCATTTTCCTGGTGCATGCTTGCACCAATAGCGAGATGGAAGGGGGAGTGTGTGTATAAATATGTGTGTGTGAGAGAGAAAGGTAGAAGTATGTGTCTAAATGCATGTGCATGAGAGAGAGAAATTCCAGTTTGGTCAGGGGTGGGGAAAGTACCTGTTAATATTTCTTAATTTATTTAAATTGTTTTCTAAATTATAATTACTTAGTCTTAATTATTTTAATTCAATTAGTAGTCTTAAATAATTCTAAATTTTGACATGCAGCCTTCAGTATGTTTGGGGACAGCCAATGTGGCTCTTGGGCCCAAAAAGGTTCCCCACTCCTGCTCTGATCTATTCTCTCATGACAGCCTGCTAAGATTACTGCAACCTGCTTCTCACAGGTCTCCCACTGAGCCACTTACCTCCACTCCAATCTATTTAAAATTCAGCTGTGAGACTTACCTTCCCTGCACACTATTATTACCATGTAACCCCTCTGCTGAAGCCACTACACTGGCTCCCCATCTGCTTTCACATACAGTCCAAGTTTCTCCTACTCACCTACAAGTTAGGGTTGGACCAAATCAGAGTACTCAGACTGAGTTCCAAAGTTCTGAGTACTGTGACCGGGTACTTGGTTGTGGTCCCAAATGTTTTCCAAATACCCAGAAACTGGAACTCAAAAACACTTTAATTAAACTCACACTTAAGGAAAATGCAACAAGGAACTTGACCAGAAGTACAATAAGTAAACCTCATCCGCCATAAAAAGGTGAATGTCTACAAATTGTGAAAACAGTGTTAGCAGGTTGAGGGCAATATGCACAACATCTTTTCAGGTCATGGTGACCTGTGAGTGACCCAAAAATTCAATAACTCAGCTCCAGTTTTTACTGTTTTGTTTTCCTATTGTCAGGAACCCTTGTTTCCTCAGGGAAATAAATTCTCTATTGTCTATTGTCTCGGGAGCTGAACATTGCTTAAAATTGCTTTAAAATTGCCCCCTTTCCTCCCCAGAATGTATCTGAAATATTAATTTGCATGCAAAAGGCTAGTCAGCTCTAATTTACATGCAAGCACAAATAGCTCCTTGCATGCAAAGGGTTTCTGACAATAGGAAAACAAAACAGTAAAAACTGGAGCCAGGTCACTCACGAGTCATCATGACCTGAAAAGACGTTGTGCATGCTGCCCTCAACCTGCTAACACTAATTTTACAATCTGTTCTTTGGGGTATTCATTTTTTTAGGGAGGAGAAAGCTTAGTTGTAGTTTTGGTAAGTTCCACATTGCATTTTCCCTAAATGTGAGGTTAATAATGTGAGACCAAGATTCAAATTAAAGCTGAAACAGGTAATACATTTATTATTTTCAGATATTATTTGCATGTTCAGATAGCCTTCCAAATACCACCTGCTATCAGAACAGGTATTCAACATATTTTTTGGTTTTTTTTGCATATTTCATTTTGGTTATTTCGGTTTTTCAGTCACTTTGGCAACATTGCTTTTGGCAATTGCACATGCACAATAGTGATAATAGTGCCAAAATGATGTAATCAAAATACTGAAATGAAAAAAACAACAACAAAATAATCAAACTGAAAATATCAAGTTGAAACAACTGAAATGGGTCTATGATGGAATGGAAATGGATAGCGATTTATTATTATCCACTTTGACATTGGTAATTTGAATTTGACTGTTTGCTTGTTTTCCCGCTTACTCATTTAAGCTCTAATTCAAATCTCATGTAACCATGAACTTGCTAGATTGACCTGAGCAAATACCTCTCTCTCATTCTCAGTTCCCTCTTTGTGATGGGAGTAATAATGACCTAACTCACCTGGTGAACAAGCACTGTAAAGTTCTGCCTGAACCCATGGGATAAATATAAACAAACAATCAAACAATTGCAGTTTCTCCTGTATCAGGAATAATGACAACCTACCTCACAGTGCTGTTGTTTGGGTGAACAAGAGAAGGTTTGTAAAGCAGTTTGAACATTAAAATCACTATATAAATGACAAATAAAATGCTGTATGAAAACAGCCAACTGAGTCTTCTGCCAAAAAAAATCATTAATATTTAGATATCAGTCAGAGGAGTCCAGGAAACAACATTATCTTGCCTATTTCAGTTCTATAAATGGAATGGCTAGCCAATCAAAACAAGCACCAATAAAATAGCCACTATCAAAGAGGGAATCATTCTCTAATTCATAAATCAGAAATATCATGATGTTTATATTTGAATCTGTTATGACGATTTATTTGGGGAAAATGGAACCACAAAAATCAATTCTTGCTTCTCAGGGCTGAGAGAGAAATAGTAGTAAAACACATGATGGCTTCCCATTATAATAGTATCTTCCTAATTAAAAATGATTAAGTGGATAATAATCTGATGCCACATTAACAATGCTGCTGTGAAACTGCATGCTTCTAGTTAAAATAAAAGATCAGGAGATCACTGGGGGAGTTTTCAAAATACACATATGCAATTTTGCCTACAGGATCACATTCCCAAAAGCTCCTATACCAAGCCCCCTATATTTTATTGAAACTCATTGGGATTTAGGTCCCTAAGTCACTTGGGCACTTCTGAAAGATGATACTACATTCCTACACCATTCATTATAGATTATTAAACAGGCACCTATGTGAACAGGAAAACCTGATGACATCTCGGTAATTTATTTTATTTAACAACATTTATTTAATCAAACCAACTATCAGGACTTGGTATCCATAGGTCCTCAGAGAAGTTCCAAGCACAGGATCTCAGCAACAATTGAAGACCTGCATCCCTTAGGAGCTACTTTGCCTCTGATTGGCTGAAGACCATACATATACTTCCTGGGTCAGGGTCAGCCTTCAGTTCTGAGCATTCACACAGAGACTCAGACTGCTTATAGCTTGGACTGCCTTGCCCTCCTGGTCTGATTCCCCAGCTACAGACACCTGCTATGGGTTTGGTCTAGCTTCTGGCATGCGCCTCTGAACTCGTATGATGTGCTTAGTAACAGGTTTTGCCCCTGAACTGGACCTAAGAATCAGCACTACTGCCTTAAGGCTCTGATCCTGACATTGACTCAGTATTGTCTGATACTAGATACCGACCAATGAGTTACTCAAGTTACTGCATTACCAAGTTATTGTTACCACACTACTGTGTTAGTTTGCTCACTTCTGGCTATTTCTGTCTAAGCGTTACTTACCTTTACCCTGGTCACAGTTTTACCTCCTAATACAACCCACAAAATAAAATGGAGGGTAATGCTTTTATGTACTCAAAGCAGGGGGAGAGAGAGGGATATGGTGTACCTGTGAAGACTCAAAATAATTGACTAAAATGGAGTGACCAAACAATGGATTAAAGGTAAATTGGTAACACAGAAATTAGTAAATAAGCAAAACAAAGTTAGTAACCTTAAAATGGTATCATCCAGAATTTGGGGTTGTCAGTTGCCTGACTCGGTAATCAGTTCTGAATCAAGCAAACAATAAGCTGCTTGAAACTGTATTAACCTCAAGTAGCAAATCTAGAACCTACTACCCATTTCAGATTTAGGAATCCCACCCTTAATGCACAATAGGGATGG
>QEPC01008167.1:335421-352425 GCA_003113815.1 Sphenodon punctatus | reverse complement strand
CAGGGATCCAGAACAGTAAAAAAACCACCCTGTCCCTAACCCCCACTGCCCCATCCCTTGGGACAGGGGGCTCCAACCACCAGGGCCCACTACTGGGCTCGGAGGCTGGGGCTGGGGATTTGATTCCCTAACACCCATATCTCCACCCTGGGAAAAAGGCCTGCTGGCACTTTAGGCCTCCCACAGCCGCAGCAGCTGCAGCCTGGCCTGGCAATGGTTGCAGGCTGCAGTCCAACCCGCCAGAGGCCTGATTTGGGTCACCCAGCTGCAGAGAAGACCCGGCCAGCAGTGGAGACAGTGGATCCTTACCCTCATCTTCCAAGGCCTAGACCAGTAAATACATACTAACTGGCAGGGCACCGGGGTGGAGGTGGGGGAGTTATGGACATAGATCCTAACACCCACCCTCTAAGGCCAGTAGTGGGCCCTGAGCCATGCAGATGGGGGAGTTTGGACCCCACTTCCCCTTCCCATTAAAGTCAATGGGAAGATACAGAACCAAAAATCAGGAACTGTAATGGCCCGGTTTTCGGACCCTTCGGTTTTAAAACAAATCAGCCATTTTCAGACAGTTTCGGTTAAAACCCAAACCAAAATCACCACCCCTACTGAAGATGGCAAATTAATTGAATTCAGAATTCATGTCAAACACTTATTTCTGTTATAATATTTTTATTAAAATCTACCCTTGATAATCATTGGGGTTTATTTGTAATCTCTATCAGACTGTACGTCTCGCACACATGGGTGATTACTGGGCCAATTATACCATTATACATTTTGAGCTTTTATTTCACTAAACTTAAACTAACCATGAAGTTGCCTCAGTGCATTGACTAGTATCTATCAAGTATATTAATTAAATCTCAGTTGTGAACTGCATGAAACCCTATTATACATATCAGTAGACTTTAATTTCTATATCCTGACATTATCAGATTTGACAGTTATACCATTTGATAATATTCTTTATACCAAAGCTATCCCTGTACCCTGCCTCTCCTTGTTACAGCTAGCATCTGCTAAGTAGCATTCATTACAAGAAAACAGCGAATTCTAGCTTTTCATTACTCAGCACGTATATGAGGAGTTTACCTTACAGCATAAATACTAAATTAACTTAAAGATTGATTAAAGAGTGAAGAGCAAGAGTGTGTGACAGGTTCTTCAACAACAAGTTACCTCTCTATAGCAGGGGCTTGGAATGGCATATGTTTTCAAATGAATCAAAAAAATTCAAAAAAATCAAATGAATATCAAAGTGATCAGAGGAGATGGAATGGACTGATGAACAGGATTCAAATAAGAATTATATTGTTGCTTTTTTATTATGTATACATGTGTATACACATGCACCCCACACAGTATACATCACCAAGCAAATGTTACATGAGGATTAGGACTGTGCACTTGAATTTTGAGTGAACCTGATAATGCTTGAAGAATCAGAGGCTCGGGGTCCTGTACCAAACCTCAAACTCTGCTCGTTAATATACAGATTGAATCCTGNACTCTGCTCGTTAATATACAGATTGAATCCTGCTACACCCTGCTTTAGCCTGGCCACCTGCACAGGGAACCTGCACTGATCCCTCCCTGCCGAGGGACCACTGCTGCTTCTTCCACCCTTCAGCCTCCAGCCCAGCTGCGAACTGCTCAGGGAGTAATGGTGAGTGCCTGGGAGCCCTGTGCTCCCCCAGGCTAGATGTACCCAGCCCCATGGACTTCCCACCCCCGGAATAATACCCCCCAGCCCCATGGACTCTCCCCAGCTAGTTATACCCTGTGAAGTGCCCCGAGAGCCATGCGAGGCGGGGGGGGGGGGCTATATACATAAAATGAATGATTATTTATTATTATAGTGCCCTCCCAGCCATATTTCCAACCCCTTTCTCAGGCTATTGCCCCCCTGCTGCTCCATTCCCAATCCGACTCCAAACCTGACCCTCTGTTCTCCCCCCAGGAACATCCACCCTTCCCTTCAGCATCCCTCCAATAATCCCTCTCCCCAGCACACCCACCCTCTGTGCTCCCCCCACAGCATCCAACCTTCTCTTCTCCCCACTCAGCACCTCCTCCCCCAGCACCCCACCCACACCCTATGTACCTCACAGCACCCCACACCCTTCACAAGAAGCAATGGCGAGTAGGTGGGAGACCCATGCCCCCCAAACTAGGAAACCCCCGTTATGAAACCCCATCCAGGCTAGCACCATGGTCTCCACCCAGCTAGTGGCCCCCAGCCCCATTCCATACCCCTCTTTCAGGCTATTGCCCCCCAGAAATAGCCATTCCCACCAACCCTTCATGAGCCACCATCTCTGCTCCCACCTCAGTAACTGGGGGGAAGAACTGGTGAGGAACTGGATACAGGCGCCAGATCCAGGAATTGGAAAGGGGCAAAATAAAACTAGCCATGACATGGACCAGAGGTTCCCCACACCTGTCCTAAATACACACAAGCACCTTAGCATTGTCAGCTTCCATTTATAATAACACCCATACTCTGCCATTAGCACCCTAAACACCAAGCAGAGATGCACACACACACACACACACACACACACCCCTGCTAGCAGCAGCCTATACTCCAAACACAGAGACACACACACCTCTGCCAGAAGCATCCTTTACACATGTGCCCACATGTACGCACACTACGTTATCTGTTCTATGGAGCTCTGTGCATCTCTGGTGTCTATTCTATGGACTTCTTTGGAATGGGGTTGTCTATTTAATGGAGCTTTGATCTACTGAATTCTATGTGCTGGGGTCAGAGTTCCATAAAGTTCTTTGGAGCTATGGTGCCAGTTCCATAGTGTACTATGAAGCTATGGGGCTCAATCCTCCCATTGCGGTCAATTGGATCTGAGCCACTGACTCGGAGGATGTGCCTTTGGTGTACTGTTCTGCAGAGGTATAGTGTGTGTTCAGTAGCGTTCTATGACACTAAGCTTTTTTAGTGTATGGGGTTCTGAAGTTCCATCCACCTTACATCCTCATGTCTTCATAGGTCCTGACTGGATTTCAGGTAAATGGCAATTCCATGTTTTCATAAACACATGACAATTTATGCAAGATAATATTGTCCAGTTTTTGTCTCTGGGAGAGAGGTGGCAACACTACCCCTCTTATTGCAAAGCAGCCAGAGCAAAAGCATGCTCTGGTAGTGGTAGTGGTATTGGTAGTGTCAGTACTTGTGGCTGGGGAAACTAGGTTATTATGTGTGATCATCTCCACTTTTTATTGCTATGCTTTTCTTATAAAATATTTTAAGTTATATTTTGTTTTATTTAACACATTTAAAATTGATAGCAGATTAGCAGCAGTTTTAACTGTGTTTTCCTTAAACATGTCAAACTGGCCGAGCCTCTGAACTCCTACTCCAAAAATCCATATGACAAGACACAGATAAAAATATAAATGCAAATATTAAAACCACACATTCAAATACTTGACACTGTGCACAGCCCTACAGAGAATATATCACCTCCTTTATGCTCCCTGCAAAAGTATTATGTCCAGAGTAAAGTATAATCCAAACTACAGTGGTAGATGGGAGGACTTTATAGAATTTTAAATGCTCTACTTTCAAGTTCCTAGATGCTAACATGTCAGTATTTAATTATTATGGCTGACAAGTACAGATCTTTCAATGACCCTTTTTAAATGGGCCATAGCTGGAGGGGTGGTCCATGGGCACTCCACTGCAGTGCAGTGCAGTGGGGGTGTGCACACCGAACCCCCCGCATCCCCACACAGGGAGGAACCTGAGTTGTCACTGATGATATTGCTACATGAATGGGGGGGAGATGCATGAGTTGGGAGTCGGCACTTCTGCAGGCAATAAGGAGTCAAGAAGTGCACTTGCCTGTCCGACCATCGGATCGTTGGATTGTGCTGACACAGCCACGGGCTCCCCAAGACCACTTGGAAGAGAGGGGTACATACCAGGTCAAAGAGGATTTGTTCCCCATGGTCCCCTATGGTGCAGGTTAAGGGTGAAGTACACGTGGTAATAGGTCCTGAGACCAAAGGGGATCCATCAATAGTGTGGATGGGCTCCGGCACGACCTTCTTCTGGACGGGGAGTTGCCATGCTTCATCCAGAGAGCGGTCGATGAAGTTTCCTGAAGCACCTGAATCGATGAGGGCCCAGCACACTACAGATCGGTGAGGGTGGATTCCCAGGGTGATGGGAATCCGTAAATGAGAACCCATAGATTTCCGATTTAGGGGCTTGGGGCTAGTAGTTACGACCGAGATGGCCCCTGCCCATCCCGGCCTCTGGCATTTCCCATCCTCCTACGTTCTGGGGGCAACTCGGGGCATTCTCCGATAAAGTGGGACGGGTCACCACAATAAAAACAAGCATGGGCGCTGCGGCGTCGGTCTCGCTCTTCTTTAGATAAGGCCCCCTGGGACGCCCCGACTTGCATGGGCTCGGGTTCGGAGAGATGGCTGGCTTCGGCGGGGCGAGGCGGAGGGAGTGGAAAAGTGGGTCTTGCCTGGAAGGGTCGGGATTCCTGACGCCTTTCTCATTTCCTTTCGGCCAGACGGTCCTCAATTTGAAGTACCAAGTTGGCGAGGGCTTCCCAGGCAACCGGGGTCTCAACGAACGCCAACTGGTCCTTGATCTCTTCACACAACCCTTTCTTGAACATCACTCGGAGGACATCATTTGGCCACTGAAGTTCTAAGGCTAGCTGCTGAAACTGCGTCATATACTCTAGAACAGGGGTGCGTCCTTGGCGAAGATTCATGATTGCCGTCTGAGCGTCACGAACACGGTGCGGGTTATCAAAGAGAAATGTAAATTCTTTTAGGAAGTCGGCATAGTTTGCCAGTAACGGGCTGTCGCTTCGTAGCAAGGTGGTGGCCCACTCCAGGGCAGTGCCCCCCAGGTTGCCAACAATAAAGGCCACCTTCAGGGCATCTGTGGAATAGGTATGAGGCTGGAGCGTGAAGGTGAGCCGCCATAAGGCAAGGAAGGCCTGGAACCCTCGTCGGTCCCCCACAAACTTTTCTAATTTGGGCCCCTTGGGCTCCCTAGCTCCTGTCGCCATGAGGGCCCCAACGGGTAAAGGGGGTGCTATTGGGGCTGCAGCTGCTACAGGGGCAGCGGCGCCAGGTGCCGCAGCGGCAGTTCCTTGGAGTTCGTTCACTGTTGATGTCAGGACTCCCTGCTGGGCCTGGACATCCTTCAGCTCCATGGCCAAGGACTGTACTGCCTGGGTTAAGCGGCTCAGTTCGGTCGCAACATCCATGATGGATACCACCCGGGTGGGAAAGGCTAGGGTGCTAACAGCTGCTGGTGATTTGTCACCGGGGAGGGGGGAGAATACAGGGGGTCTACCACTCGCACCGTTCAGACACCGGGTACAGTTAGCAGCGGCTCTCTCGGTTAGGCAACAGCGGGGGGGTCTTGTGCCCATCAGGATAGTGTGTTGGCCGTTACCTCTAATGAAAGAGAACAGGCCACTATCATCATTGGGCGCCTGGATTGCGAGAGGCCGCGCAGTACCCCCACATTCCCTATCCCACACTCTCAGGGGGAAGGAGGAGGGCTTGGGACAAAGGTGCAGGAGGGAACCGTGCGGGGGGAGAGCCCTTACCCAGGCTTGCAAGGGAGGAGATAGGGCCACGCGCTCACAGTACTCCCCAAAGGGAGGGTCTAACCCTGACACAGGGAGGAAGGGAGAGGGAACACTCACACACCAGGCACTCACCACTCGCTCCGTCACTCTTCAGTCACACCGAGGAAGAAATAGGCCGAGAGGGAAGTTCACTCAGTCTCAGATGTCGAGGGAGAATACTGTCAGACAGCAACAAACGGCAGGAACAAGCGCAAGGGGGCCGGTTTCTAGCAATCACCAGCGTTGCTCTAACTGCGGCGCTGGTGTTTATGTGGAAGGCCCCGCCCCTGTGCGTGCCCGCAGACGCTCTGAGCATCGCGACAGTGCAGGTGGCGTGGCCAGGGGCGAGCCTCGGCTTGGGTCGGGAGCCTTCTGGTCGGGCGCTGTGAGGGGCGTGGCTAAGGGTTCCGTACTGCCGGCTGGTGTGTTGCTTGGGGGGGGAAGCCCCGCCGGCTCCTGTCTTGTGTCCAAGTCTTGGGGGCCCTGGGGGTGTCGGGCCCTAAGGGGCGGGCCCATAATCTATCTGTTTTGACAACAGGGAATATGATACTTCTGTTTGAGAAGCATATTTACTCCACTGAATGTTTGGCCCTTTTCAAAGGGTCTGGGAGGAGCTGCAGCACTGGGGGGTGGGGGTGGGGTGGAGATGGGTGTGCGCTGCAGCGTGTGTGCGACACATGTGTGGCCCATCACACGAATGCACACCCATCTCCACCCACCTCCACTGATCTCCACGCACAGAGGCATCATCGTTTTGTCCAATGCCTCCATGCGTGGGACGTGGAAGCATGCATGCACCCTCATCCACCTCCACAGGCTTTCACAGGGATGCCTCCCCCACCCAGTCACACCCGTAGGCAGGGGGTGCATCTCATGTGAAAAGGGCCTTTGTTGAGACTTCTGGACCATAAAACGGCAGTTAACCAGAGTATTTTACTGAAGCTGGCAATGGTCTTCTAGAATGTTTAACTAAAAGAGCTGTAAGAGGTAACATTAGTTTGTTTCTATATATCATCACATAATCTGTGATGATACAGCCTTTACTTCTTACCCTAATAGAACTAAACATATCCTCATTACATTGTTGTTTTTTAAAAGAAAATGAGCAGAACATTTCAAAAGTTATAGAACCACTGACACAAACATTATAAAAGTGATAACTCACTCTCGACATTCTGTTGAAATCAATGGACCTTCCAATGGAAGAAATACACTACATTCACAAGGGTATTAAAACTGGGCACTCACTCTCTGTAGAATCATTCTTGAGGTTCATTCCTCAGCCAGAGAATATTAAAATAACTTCTTTGCAGCCAATGGATATATATTGATTTACCCCAGTGAGAGGTTTAGCCCCTAAATCGCTATAGCAGTAACTTCCTCTAAGACTCTCTGAAATAATAGCAATATCCAAAAGAGAGACTATATCCATGACATAATATGCCTTTAATCTGTTGCAACCTTAATAAAAGAAATTAAAGATTATTGCAGTCATTCCTAGCATTTGTTTATGGCATGGAACAACCTGGAAGCAAAGTAGTTCAAATGATCTTTTATTAGACCCATTTCTGTTGGCAAGAGTATGTAAAGTTTTGGGGCCATACAAGGCCCTTCTATCTGACTTCTTCTGTGCTTGCACAGTCTCACCAACAGAAGTTGGACTAACAAAGCATATTATCTGAATGCTTTTGTCTCCATTTCTTACATTTGTAACAAACATGGCTACTGTGGCAGGGAGAAGCCTTACAAGACTGCTGCCCCTTTAAAAGGGGGCTGAGTGGACCAGCCTTAAGGCTGAGCTTAGTTGTGGCAGAGCCAGTCCTATGAGTGAACATCAGCCTGAGTCAAATTCAGGCTGACAGAGGAAGGGACAGAGTGGGGCAGGATACTGGCCATTTAAGGTTGAAGAGTGTGGAGCCTAGCCATGTCCACTCTGCCTGTATATGAGGAGACAGAGGAAGCCAAAGTATCAGTCTGGGCCCTGCAGGAGAGACAGGAGTTCTGAAGAGAGCTGGCTGGCTGAATATTTCTGGCCAAGGTCCTGACTCCCAGGCTGAAGGAGGGGAAGTCTGGATCCCTGGACTTGGGATGAAAAACCCTGCCACTCTACGCATTGGGGGGCGGAGGTGGGGGGGAAGTTCTGCAATCAGTCTGGAGAAGCCCACGGATCTGAGTCCGTGAGAAGCCCTGGAGAACTGTGAGTGAAAGTGATAGCCAGTGTCTGGTCCTCCACTGCAAGGGACTTACCGCCAGCCTGCTACAGTGGTAGAGAATGTGGGCACCCAGACTTGAGGATTGTGTTCAGTTGACAAGAGAGCAGTTGGAGGAGTATCTCAGCAATGCAGAGATGGAGCCGCACCTGTCTGACCTCCCTGGAGGAAGGTGAGCTCCGGTGACAGAAATAGACGTGTCTAGGAGGACTGCGCCAGTGAGAGAAAGGAGACATGACTGGAGGACTATGCCTGGAGCAGCAAGTGATTGGAGGACGACTCTCTGAGATGGTGTAAGCGCAGCATGGAGAAAGGCTCACCTGGAGGAGTGAAGACGGAAAAGAGCAAGGGACCCAAATGGGCATTGCAAGCTATATGCTGGATAGGGTATATAGCAATATAAAGGAGCTGTTACAAGAGACAAAGATCCTGAAACAAGAAAGGGCAAGAGGACCGAGAAGGAAAATGAGGTCCTACAGAAGGAGATAAAGGTGTTGAGGTGGCAAAAGGCAGTCCTAAAGTCAGAAAGACAAGAGAAGGAAACAGGGACTGAGTTTAGTTCTGAGCTCTTCCAGAAAATACAGGAGCAGAGGAAGGGATTAATGAAGGAAAACATAGACCTCAAAGTTAAAGTCGAGGAGTTAAGAGCCGATCTGAGAGACCAAGAAAATCTGGAGAGGAGGAAGATTCACAATCCAAAGAGGAGGAGGACTCCCTATTCGGAGAAGGGGAGAAGGATTCCCTGTGGTTTCTGGCTGCCTATGGGGAGGACGAATGCCCCAAAGACAAAGAGGCCCAGGAAGATGTGAGCGAGCTATGTCCCGGAGCTCTTTATGCAGACATAACTGATGAAGTGGAGAGAAACTCCAATTAGCAGAACAGCAAGCCCTGGACAAGAAGTGAGGAAAAACCCAAGTAGGTAGTGGTTTTCAGGAATAGTCCTACTGTGAGGGTCCCAGAGTTGGATATGCAAAAGGAATGGGTAGGCTGCTATTCCCAAACCCCAAAGGGGTTGAATTGATGTGAATATGTATATGGACGCATTGTGTAGTTAAGGGTGGCGGAAACCCTAGTAAGCATAATAAAATGCAAGACATGGTAAATGCTTCAGGCAGAAGCCAACCTTCATATGCTAATTTCTTAATTGAGCTGTATTTACTTGGACAGGGGGGCGGATGAGCCAGCCTGAAGCTTTGCTTGGCTGGGGAATGCAAAGTGTCTCTTTGGAAGAGATTATGCTAATGATTAAAATGTATATGGTGATCAATGAAAGCTGGTATATGGTGGAGGTATTTATTGTGATGGTGGATATGTATGCTTGTAACTGGGTGGAAGACTGTCCCCGGAAAGTGAAATAATCATACTACAGATTATACATTGAGTGGAGGAAACCCCCCAGTGGTTACCCAGTGGTTACCCAGAAAAAGGGGTTACCTGGGGAGTTAGACTGTGACCAGGAAGAGTGATCACTGGGAGCCTGTATTGGTAACATGCTATGTGAATTCCCTATTAAAATGTGAGCACAAGACTGTAACCGGGTGGAGGACACTAATGACTAAGTTTATATATGGAAAATAATACACGGCAGAATGGGCCGGAAGAAGTAATGAAGAGGCTGGAGGTTGAGAGAGAAAAAATATCTTACAACTAAAAGTTATTGGCAATTTTGAAATAATACACAATCAACTATTTTTACATTCTAGTACAACTAGTGTTACTAAACAAGGTAAAAACCAAAGAGAACAAAAACACAATATATAAAACTGATATTACTACATAAGTAAAAAGCGTAATAAATAATAATAATAATAATAATATAAAAAACAAGGCCTTATATCCACGATTCCCCTCCGCCATTATCCCTAATGTAAAACAATCGTCAGTCATCAATCATCAATCATCCCCACCCAAATCCTTCTCCTAACTATCTACAGCTTCCCCTGTGCCCTTCCAGTCTTTTCGGGCATCTCACCTGGAAGACCAGTTTACCGAAGGTCGCTACTGCAAATGTTAATGTTGAAGCTTTTGCATCCAGGCATAGTCTTAGACCAGTTACCATAGGGCGCTGCAACTGGGATTCACTGAGGGCTTGAAGAAGCTTACTTCTACCTTTAGAAAAGCAGGGGCAAATGAACAGAATATGCTCGGTCGTATCCAATTCCCCCCTGGTGCAGGATTGACACACTCTGTCATGCAGCGGAACTCCCATATAGCATCCTTCCAGTATTGCGGACGGGAAAATCCCACACCAAAGACGACTAAAAGACCGCCTCGTTGTAAAATTTGGCCAAGCCGTTAGATAATTTGTTTCAACTAAGGGTCTTGCGGGTGGCCTATAACATGGGTTCACCCGCTGTTGCTGTATCAGAGCCGTGTCTATCTGTACTTGTTGATCCGCCAACCTCTGGTTTATCTGGATCATGGCCTGTTTAGTCCCCATAGAAATAAAAAATTCTGGGGAAAAGCCCAGACTCCCAAGAATAACCTTCAGCTGTTTATGCTACGAGGAGAGCAACCCCTCCTTTCTCGCCAATCCCAAGAGAGAATTCTCCTCCTGAGGCAAAGTTCCAACCCTCAACTAAAACCTCACCACTGCTTTTAACACAAAGGTCCTGATGGGGGGGCATCTGGTCTCAAGCCGAAGAAAAAACGAGGGAGCTCCCCTAGGGACCCCCACGATTGCCCTCAGAAATTTAGTCTGGACTACTTCCAGTTGTTCTAAGAAGTCCAGACCCCACACTGGAAAGGCGTATAGCAATTGAGCCACTACTTTTGCCCAGAACAAACAGAGTGCCGGAAAAATCAGACACCCCCCTTTACCGAAGTAGTAGCTGCGGATGGCACTTGCCGTCTTCATGGTCTGGTTTTTAACTGCCTTCCAATGTTCTTGCCAGGAGGGCGAGGATGAGAGGGTAAAACCCAGGTATTTAAACTTCCCTACCTGGGAAATCTGGTGACCCTCCATCAGCCACTTATGGGACTCTCCATGTCTCCTATTGCCCTTGTGAGCTCAGGACCTTAGTTTTTCTGTAATTTATGGTGAGACCATCGTTTTTACAATACTCCTCCATTGCCTGCATCCTCCAGCGTAAACCCACTAATGTCCATGAAATAAGCATGGTGTCGTCTGCATATAACAAGCATGCCACCTTTTGATCCCCAATAAGCGGGGGGTGAGTATCCACTGCATTTAGAAAGAGTGGAAGATCATTCAAAAAGATGTTAAAGAGTGCAGGGGCCAACAGGCAACCCTGCCTCACCCGTTTGGCGACCCTGACCCTATGCATCAACCCCCCTGCCCCAGATGTTCTAACCTGGAGAGAGTTGTTCTCATGCAGGCGGATCAACAAAAGGAGGAGTCTTGGCTCCCTCCACAGGGTCCTCAGCTTACACCACAGCCTGGCCCTGTAGATGGAGTCAAAAGCCATCCTAAGATCTATGAAGCACAAGTAGGCCCTCCGTCCCTGTCTGAGAATCCTCTTCACAAGGACCGATAAGAGGAGCACATGGTCCATTGTTAAGCGACCACTCTGGAAACCCACCTGTTCTGGGGTGATTAAAGTTTGATTATCCAGCCAACTTTGGAGTCTACCCAACAATAGTCTAGAATAAAGTTTCCCAAGGACACTAAGGAGACTGATGGGACGATAGTTCCCTGGGTTCCAAGGGTCCCCTTTCTTAAAAATGGGTACCACTATGCTGTTTAGCCACATCTCCGGCATCTTCCCTGTGGCATTGATATGTGTATATAATGGGGCCAGCAACCTTGCCCACCATTCCGGCGCAGCCTTCAAATGCTCCACCAGTGTCAAATCAGCCCCTGGGGACTTACCACATTTTAACTGGTGGATCAGCTCTCTGACCTCCTCTTCAGTAACAGGGGGCCAGTGGGAAATCGATCAAACTCTTCTACAGAGGGGGTACAAATAGATACTGGGGGGACTGAAAAAATCTCCCCGTAAATTTTTTCCCACACCTCTGATGTCAGGACTACTGAGCTCATGGGGTCCCCACCTAAACTTGCCTTCTGTATCAATCCCCAGAATTCTTTGGAGTTGCCATTTCCCGCCGCCTTCTGCAAGCAGAGCCACTGTTGTTTCTGAAAATTTCTTCGCTTCTCTACCATCAAGGACCGGTAACTGGCACAAGTCTGCAAAAATTCAATTCTTCCAAGCCCTGTTGGAGACCTTTTTAAATGGTTTGCAGCCTGTCTGAACTGCAGACGTTGTTTCTGACAGTCATTGTCAAACCAGTCAGGTGGTTTCCTTTGGGGGCAAAGAGATGGAACCCTAGACAGCAGGCACGGCTTAAGCAGGTTAAGGACCCTTTCTAACCCAGACCGGGCATCTATAGTCCCTCCAATAACCAATCCATACATATACTTCATACATGGCTCCTGCAGCCGGGCCAAAAAGGCCTGGGCTGTAGCATCCAACCAGCAGGATCTCCTATACTCCTTTGCATCCCCTTCCTTTGCTGAGGGGGCCGACTTAGCCTGGTAATTTATTTTTATTTTGCAAATTGCTACATACTAGTACTAGTGCAAAGTGGTTTGTTTCTATTCTGGGGCACACTTCAAGGCTCAACACCTTTGGGAAGAAAAAGGCAGATGCCAGGAAGTAGTCAATTGTTCTAGAGCCCTGGGGGGGGGGAAGTAGGTATAACCTCCAACCTGGTCACCCTGGACTCTACCGTTCAGAGGCACCAAATCTAGTTCTTCCACCAATCTCATCATATCCCTAAAATTTCCTTTACATATCTTATCTTGAGCCTGCCAAAGAGGGATTGGATGGGTATCTGTAAAGGCCCCTATAATCCCAATACCCTGCCACTCCCCCATTCTTGTATTAAAGTCCCCCCCGATAATAACTGGGGCCAGTGGGAACATCCGACGTGCTTAATTTACCCTGAATATAACTTCATCCCAGATTTCTAGGGAGAAGAATTTTGATGCTCGAGGGGGGATATAGATATTTCCTATTATTAGTTCAAGGGAGGATGGAAAAACACAGTAATACAGTGCGAAGTAAACTTTATAGCTGTTTATTTGTTTAATATCCACTTTAAAAGAGTCGGCAAAAACCAAAGTCAATCCACCACTTGCTCTGCCAGAAACTACAGATGGAGTTGCCCCCACTGAGATGACTGAGAAACCCACCAACTTAATGTCTTCTAGCGCCCAGGTCTCCTGAAGGAGACAGATATCCTGGGAGACCAATAGACAATTTAGTTCTAAATCCCACCGTCGGGCCTTCCAGCCAGAAATATTCTAGGACGCTAGCCGAAAAGTGGGAGACTGTAGTTGTCAAAAGGGGGCTATCAAATTGGGAGGCTTTACTAGTGGGCCATCGACCTCACCCTGCATCAGAGGTCTCACCTCCAAATCCCCGGGGCGATTGTCCCCCCGTGAAGTTTGGGGGATTGCTCAAGGTACTACCGGTTTCTGCCATGTCGTATTTGTCAGACCCAACAGGGTTGGATTCTCTATCTCCTCTAATACCCCCTGACCAGCCCTTTCCCCAAGGGCATCCGGGCACTCTTTCCTTTTACTGGGGGGGCCCCCACCCCTCTGTTGATAATCTGTGCTGATGGGAACAAACCTGCCTGCCCCTCAGGGTGTTAAAGCCCAGATTTTTTTTTGGGGGGGGGTACTAGACTCCTAATGCTGATTGGCTGCAGGGGGTAAGGTGACTGAGCTGGCAGCCTGAGTTATTTGTTAATTTGATGAACCGTGGGTATGTGAAAGTTGTAACAAGTTGTACTATGATATAATGTTGAACTGTGAATGCTGCACCCTGCTGATGGGTTTTAAAGCCAGACCCCTCAAAGGATAGGAGTGGCTTCCCAAAAAGAAGGAGGGGCATGGCAGGGAGCTGCCTTGTGGGACTGCTGCCCCTTTAAGAGGGGGTTGAATGCACCATTCTTAGGGCTGAGTGTGCACATGGGTGTGGCGGAGCCAGTCCTATAAGTAAACATCAGCCTGAACTAAATATAGACTGACAGAGGAAGGGACAGAGTGGGCAGAATACTGGCCCTTTAAGGAGGAAGTGTGTGGAGCCTGGCCACATCCCCTCTGCCTGTATAAGAGGAGACAGCAGAAGCCAGAGGATCAGTCTGGGCCTAACTGCAGGAGAGACAGGAGTTCTGCAGAGAAATATGTATGTGAGGATTGCTGACCAAGGTCCTTATGACTCCCGGGGTGAAGGGGGGAAGACTGAATCCCTGGACTTGGGCTAAGAAATCCTGCCACTCTACACACTCCAAGGTACTGAAGGCACTGGAGAGTGAGTACTGCAATCATCATGTAGAAGCCTAGAGACCTGAACCTGTGACAAGCACTGGAGAATTGGAAGTGAATGTGACAACTAGGGGTCTGATCCTGCAGGGACTTACCCATGGGCACTGCCACCCTGTTACGACAACCATACTCTCTCTAGATTGCAATGAAATAACTTATAATTAATTTTCTGGTTTTAAAAAGGGAGATGCTTTTAGATACCACCTACTACCAGTGGCTTGTACTCTGCAAGATCTCAGGGTCTTCTGTACACATATAAAATATATATATATTCAGGATATGCAATTAATTTTCTGTTTTTTAATTGCCAAAACACATGAAGTCTCATTCATGTTAGTAGTTAAAATACAAAAACAATTGACAAAGGTAACAAAAGCAGACAGAAATGAAGACAATAATTAGCAGTTTTTGTCATACAAATCAAAAATACAAAAACCATTGCACATGCGCAAATGGCTGGCGGGGCCATACTGCGCATCTGCACCCTTTCTGAAAATGGCACCATTTTCTAAAAGGTCTGCACATGCTCATAATGGTCTGATGGCCATTTTGTGCATACACAGTGTTTTAATTTTTTAATTATTACTTTTAATAGAATTAAACAAACAAAAAACCCAATAAGCAGTTTTGCTTATGAAACCCCCCAAAGTGAAGGGTTTTTTGTAAATGAAAACAAAAAGCAATAGCTAAACAACTGGCCTTCATCACCACAAAATTTGCTTCTTCATTTCACTTCATATGCATTTCAGCTCTAACCAAAACTCTTTGGTAGCACTTAGAAGATATTCAGAGGAGATCTGCTAAATGTTCAGAGTCCCTATTTGTTTTCACATGGGAAGGGATGAAGTACCTACAGTATGTTGAGGAAGGAAATCTAAGATCCTCTTGTGGCAGAAGCCACAGATAAATCTGTAAGGGCAATAGAATCTGAATGCCTCACCGAGGTTTCTCTGGGTTATTCTGTTAGAGATGATCTCACATATTCTCACCCCATTTCATTTGCCTCAGTACATGCACAGAATAGAAGAAGTTCCCACTAGAGCTGAGGTGAGAGTAAGTGTTTTCTGGGCCTTCTGGAAATACCTTCCTTTCGGGAGCGCTTACCACAGTTTGTCAGTATTTCCTCACTATTAATTGATTCTACACTTCCACTATTGTGAAATCAGCACCTGCAATTTTCCAGCATTTCCGTCAATTTCTGGCATTTCCATCCATTCCCAGCATTTGTCAATTTCCGGCACTTTTAAGTGCTGTAAATTGGCACAGTTTAAGGCAGGCAGCTATTGCAGCACAATTGGCACAATTTGAGAAGCAGCAAGGCAAGGTAGTGTGGGCAAGTGACTTGAGGTGCCATAAACAGTAGTGAAAAATAGCAAAAATCCAGTAAGTTTCCTCATCATGTGAAAGAAGACGAATGACCCATTTCCAGCAGAAACAGCATTCACTGACAACTTATTTCAGGCCTAGTTTCTGCCCTCAAATACTCTCCAGCAAAGGTGGCTCCCTTGGCCCTCCTAGTTAGCTCTGTCCTCCCCCCGCCCCCATACATCTAGTTTCTAAAAAGAACTCCTGGAAAGCAGTTAATTACATTAAAGATAGTGAAGCCAGGCCAATAGCTAACTAGGTGAGGTAGTATCTTATGCCAGTGATTCAGCAATGCTTCTCTGGCCCTATGCACTTAATGTTAATGCAAAAATTATCTAAAATACTTTTGTTAATACTTTAAAAGGTCCATTTAAAAGGTCCATTTCCTAATACTTTAAAAGGTTCAGACACAACGAGTCATCAGAAAAGCCATTAGGATTCCTCAGTATGAACCCCTCCATTGACATCATATTAGCTCTGTGGCAAAAGCATGACAAAAGAGTACCATTAGAATATCATTGTAATTGCCGGGCAGAGTAAAATGGTATGAGAAGCACAAAAGTGACAGCCAAAATAAGCATATCTTTGCTTACTCCAAAGACACATTTTGAGAGGTCACCGAAGGGCAAAGTGTGTTTAATTAATTGATTAATTGATATTTAAGTGTCTTAATTAAAGGACAAAATAATTTCCACAATCTGTATTTGTTTCATCTATCATCACCACAACCCCTGCATGGGTACCCTGGATAATTTCTGAAAATAAACATTTCACCAGATAGCAAAAGTTATCAGCAAAATGGTTTGTTTTTAAAGGTGTTTTTTTTTTTTAGAGAGAGAGAAGGGTGTACGAACCACTCAGCTCATGAATATTTAATCACTAAAATAATTCTTAACATTTAAAACCATCTTTAACAGCCACATTCTTACCCAAGCTTTCAACCTCTGCATTAATAATGGTTAAGTCCAATAGGACCAAGGTACATGAAGATCTGTGAAACAGGTTGGTAATTGTATTTAACAAATTTTTACATCTACTTAGTGCTTTTCACAATAATGTGTTATACAAGCATCAGAAATATGTTTATTATGAATTTATTATTAATTATTATTATTTATATAGGGTCAGAAACATGCCTGGCACAGAATATTTTATATAAGAGACTGGTCTCTGCCCTGAGGTGCTTACAATCTAGAATACACAAGGGAAAGAGCACATAGGGAGAGACAGGGATAAAGTTGAGAAGTCGCAGGTGCATGCACTTGGCTTAGTACAGAGGAGGAAGAGAATCTTGAGCATAAACAGTCATAAACAAGGAATCTATAGAGGAGAAGAGAAAGGGAAAATCTGATGGAAGAAATAGGTTTTTAGTAGGGATGGGACGATCGGCAAATTATCGGTTACCAGTTTTATCGGTATCAGATTAATCTGATATCGGATTTATTGGTATCGGCATATCGGTTTTTTAACATTGCCGATTTTTCAGATCTTTAAC
>QEPC01008167.1:321506-332292 GCA_003113815.1 Sphenodon punctatus | reverse complement strand
GTTGTTTTTTCAGTCATTTTTGATTATTCAATCAAATAACCCAACAGATCTTATTGGGGGGCGGGAGAGGCAGAAAGAGGGTAACAAATGAATATCTTTTGCGTGTGAATATTCACTCAAATATTGTGAGTGCCAATCAGTTTTTGAAATATTGTAGCGCCAGTCCGTTTTTGAAATAAAATTCAAAATGATCTTGATAAGTTGGAAAGCTGGGCTGAAACGAACAAAATTAAGTTCAACAGAGAAAAATGTAAAGTTCTGCTTTCAGGTTAAAAAAAATCAAATATACAAATACAGGATGGGGGAAACCTAGCTTGGCAGCAATAAATATGAAAAGGAGCTGGGGATTGTAGTTGATCATAAATTGAACATGAGTCAGCAATGTGATGCAGCCGCAAAAAAGGCTAATGCAATTTTAGGATGCATTAACAGAAGCATCATTTCCAAGTCACGAGAAGTAATAGTTCCACCCTATTCTGCACTGGTCAGATCTCACCTGCGGAGTACTGTATCCAGTTCTGGGCACCGCACTTTAAGGAGGACATCGACAGATTGAAACAGGTTCAATGAAGGTGACAAAGATAGTCAGGGGTCTGGACACCAAGTCCTATAAGGAAAGGTTGATGGAGCTGGGTATGTTTAGCCTAGAGAAGATTAAGGGGAGACAAGATAGCCGTCTGCTACTACCTTTAATGACAAGAAAGCAGATTTCAGTTAAAGTTTAGGAAGAACTTCCTAACAGTAAGAGCTGTTCAACAGTGGAACAAATTGCCTAGGGAGGTGGTGGGGTCTCCTTCACTGGAATCTTTCAAACAGAGACTGGACGGCCATCTATTGGGGATGCTGCAGTTGCAGATTTCCTGCGTTGAGCAGAGGGTTGGACAAGATACCCTCTGAGGGACCTTCCAACTCTATGGGTGTTTTTAAATAAATGAGTCGAGCAGGCGGGGGGGAGGGGGTGTCAAACGTCAGTGAGTGGCGCGGGTGCATAGGCATCCTAAATGGGGGAGCGCTTCAAACAAGCGTTCCCCCCACATGGCCACCCCGTCCATGCACAAGGCCCTCTGGATTTTTCTGGAATGCCCAGTGCATGCACTGGGTGGGCAGTGCATGGGTCACGGGAGCATGCGCCTCCATGCACCGTATTCAAACAAGGAATTGGAGACATCTATTCCATGGGCAGAATATGTAGAATAATAAGAGCATGTAAAATGGTCGATATGGCCGATCTGATATATTTCGGATACTGTAAAGTTTGGCTATGTATATGGCATATGGTTTTATTTTATAATGTGGTTTTCTTCCTTTTGGCTGTTTTGGTCCATTATTATATGGTCGGAATATTTGTTTTGTTTGTTGCTTGTGGATTGTATGTTTTGTTTGTATTTTTGTTTGTTGGCCGTGATGAAAGCCTGTGCCTTAAACAAGACATCCCCCACGTGGATGGTGAGTTTCCATGCATGGGTGTGTCTCATGTAAACACACCCACAAAGTCTCCAATTCCATACAATTGTCTTCCAAATGAATGAATGAATGAATGAATGTGCTCTTTGAGATGTCATTTGACCAATATGGGGGTGTGAAAACACTTGGATTTTTTTTTCCTTTGTAGCTGAATCACAAACCCAGAACTTCAGCCTGTCATATTTCAACCATGCAACAAGGACATTCAGTATTCAACCCCCATGCCCTGCATGATGTGCACCTTCTCCTCCTCAGCTAACAGTGCTTCCTTTGATCAATCCTAAAGCCTCATGTCCCCCGACTCTCTCATGAATGAACATGCTCTTTGAGATATCATATAATTTTGAACAAAAACACTGACTCCACAGTGGGAAGTAATTTCTCCGAACAAAAAATAATTTCTCCCAACAAGATCACTCCAGACCTGTCAGTCCTAATCCTCAAAGGAAACCTGTTCAACACCCTGTACAACATCCTCAAGACAGACCTGGGAACTAAAATCCATAACTCTATTTGACACTAAAAATAATGGACTAAAAATAATAACTCTCCTCCTTAGTATCCGTAACAGCTCTGTCTTTATAGCTCTGATTTTAATGTCTGACACTATTTACTAGAGTTGAACCAAATAGTACTTCGACGTATTCGAACCAAATTCTGAAGTTCCGAATAGTTGGACAGGGTACCCGGAGGCACTTTGGCACTCTTTCCAAAGCTTCAGACTTCGGAAACCAAAGTCTGGGACATCGGAAAACTTTGGAAACTTCAGAAACATCTGAACTCTTTGGTGCCACCTTGGCACCATGGGCAGCAGCTGCAGCCATTTAATTGCCTAGCCAATCAGGGTTTTCACAGTGTGCACAACAACTCATCCACCCCATCCTGTTTCCCCCGCCTTCTTAATTGTCTACCCAATCAGGGTGCACAACAACACATGCAGCCCTCCCTCCCCTTGCTGCACCTGCCAGAAGGATGAAAGACAGAGTGAGAGAAATAGAACAGAAGCCACCACCACCACCACCACACCATGTAATTCAAAAACCAAAAGGGTATGTGATCAGTAAGTTCCCCCACCCCCATCCTCAAGCACACCCCATGAATGATACACGTGCAAGAGTTGAAGCTCAGGGAGGGTGGAAGGGGGTTGGACTGGGGTGCCCCACCAAAAGAAAGTCCAAAGACTACATTAGCAAGCAAATCAAATTGATCAATCAAGTTTCAACAAGCTTTTTTGGGTTGGTCCGTGTGTAGCCCCATGGATGCCACTAGTCAGACCAGCAGCCATATCAACCATACACAAGAAACCAGACATCTCCCCCACAAAAGCCTCCACTGTGTGTGCCCAGCCCACATATACAAAGCAAGTCCCACCGCCTTCCCATAATATCTGTCTCTTATACACATCTAGATGTGTATAAGAGACAGCCACAGCATGGTCCACCTCAGCAGTGAGTGCACCCACTGTAAAATCATTATTATACCAACCAAGCAATACATAAAAAAATAGGCTAGCAAGAGCAGGATGTTCACTCGAGAAGAATTCAACAAAACAGTGCAACTGCATTGAGAAATCCCACCAAGGCCAGCCAGCCTGATAATACCCACGAGAAGGAAACCAGACATTCACACACCCCCACGGGCATACTCTTGGCATGGCATTGGTACTGTGGCAGAGTGGTAACTTGAACAGACCAGACACTGGTAACTTGAAAAGACTCAATTTGAACAGACAAAATAGACTCCCAGAAGCAATCCAGTAAGGAAACCAGATATTCACACCCACACTGCCATCCTCTTGGAATGGAATAGTTCTGTGGCACTGGTAACGTGAACAGACCAAGCAAACTTGGGAAGTGGAGCCAGGCAGAGAGATCCCTCTGGCCTCATGGTGCCAAGGGCCAACCAAATAGCAGGCAGAACTAGAAGCAATGTGGCACCCTATTTATTTATTATTATTATTATTTTATTAAAACTAAATGGCATGGTAAAGGTAAAAGTAACCCCTATCCCCAAACATTGGCCCTATGGGCAGGCCAAACAAAACCATAGCATGCCAGGTCCGGCGCACGCGCACACACGCGTGCACACACACACGCACGCACACACACACACACAGCCAAATACTTACAGATCCAGCAGCACTGTAGCACACAGCCACATTAACCAAAGAGAATGGACAAAATGGCTGCAGCCACTTTTATTTTACCCTGCCAGCCAATCAAACGTTTACCATCTGGCTTGGCCAGCCAATCAAAACTTGCCATCTGGTTTACCATCACTCAACTGTCCCCTCCCATACCCTCCTCCTTCCAAATATGGCAATAAGTTTCATTTCCAGAAGAAGCTCAGCTGTCCACCAGCCCCCCATGCCTGCAGCAGTTTCTAAAGTTTCCAAAGTTTTCCAAAGCTTTCTGAACAACAGCCTTGGTCCTCAGAACTTCGGAATTTGGACTTTCCAAACTGAATATCATAACCTTCACCAAATTCTGAAGTTTTCCGAAGACTTCGTTTCAGCCCTATTTTTAGTGCCTTCAATTTTGTTCTTAAGATTTTAACAATGTAAGGGATGTATATGCTTTTGAGTTGTCATATCTTAATATATTTACAAGTAATTCCAATAAAATAATTTCCAAGTAAAGCTTTGAATTTGTTTGAGTATAACATTTAAACCACATCGGCCCTTTTCACAAATACCAATAAAATGGGTGTTACATTTTATTATACATGTTGCAAGGCTGCAGGTGTGCCCTATGTGTAAAGGGACACACACCTCCATCCACCACGGCTAAACACCCATCCCCCCATCCACCTCCATCTGTGTAAAAACAGCCAATGTTAGAGTGTCTGTGTGAAAAGGGCCTAAGATTTTTTCACACAGGCCCTTTTTACATGGACGGAGGTGGGTGGGGGGATGGGTGTTTTGGCGCAGTGGGTGGAGGTGGGTGTGTGTCCCTTTACACAGACACACACCTCCACCCACCTTCACCCATGGAGCCTCCTCCTGTTTCCCGGATGGCTCCATAGGTGGAGGTGGGTGGAGGCGGGTGTTACACGGGAGTGCACATGCACTCCCATCCATTCCACTCAGTGTTCACATGGATGAACACTGAGTGGACACCCATCCCCCACCAGCTGTTTGCATGCTCCCCCCCCTCGCACACCCGCCCGAACACCGAGCAGGCGGGGACCGTCCATGTAAAAATGGCCAGACACTCTAACACTGATAAAATGGATGTTACATTTTATTATACATGTTGCAGGGTTGCAGGTGTGCTCTATGGGTGCCCTGCAACATGTATAATAAAATGTAACACCCATTTGAACAGTGTTAGAGTGTCTGTGTGAAAAGGGCCTAAGTGAACTTTGAAATTCTTTCAGTTCTTCTAATTTTGGCTGTTGGGAAAACTCTTTCCATATTTATATCCAGCATGTAAAATTAACGTGGCATACTTTTTGAGTTGTTTACTAAATGCAAGTCAAATAAACATGCTAAATCAGATCCCAATCGAATTAGTGCATTGGAAAATTTTTGGAAATTTTTCCAAATCAAAATTTTCCAGAAAACTCAACATCATTGGACTGAAGCAAGCAAATATGATGAATAATATATTCGGTACAAATCAACAGTTCAAGGCAGGGGTTGTCTACGGGCATTTTCACACAAAACACTCTCCACCCACCACCCATCCACTATACGTGTTACAGGGCACCCATAGGGCAACACTGAAGCCCTACAACATGTATAGTGGGTGGGTGGTGGGTGGAGAGTGTCTTGTGTGAAAATGCCCTCCCTATGTCTATTGTATAGGCAATAGCCAGGCCAATGAAACCATAATTTCAGCTGAGTCCCTCAATTTGATAATGTAATGCATACAACAACCACTACAGAAGGCTAAGCTAAATCCTTATCCAATGGGTACTCTGTGTCTCATTCTCTTTTCTTTCTTCTGTCTTGTAAGACACTTCAGTTGGAGTTATTCTTAACCTACAGGTGGGAAGACTGGTCCCTCTGAATACACAATGAAGTATTTTCCAAAACTGTACAAAGAGCTGTGTTAATGAATCTCACAGTTCTGTGAGATGTTGTACTGTACCTCTGTTGCATAGAGGGTTCCTTATTGAAAAAGTTAAATATATTATTTTATTTGTCTTTTAATGTCTCTAAAGAGAACTGGCATTTACCAGGAAGTTGAAAAGTTCAGTCTTCTTAATTGTATTAAAATGTTATTAACTTTTCCTAGGAAAAAAAAAAAAGCAGAGGAAATAAGAGGCTGTAGATTGTGCCTGCTTCTCCCCCAAAATAATATAGAAGGGTTTCCCAATGTAGGCGAGTATTAACAGTAGGGATGGGTGAACAGAACTGAGTTCGGAAGTTCGGTTCGGTTCGAAAATCAAGTTCGGTTCAACCGAACGATTCGAGTTTGGTCCAAACTCCAAACTTTCGAACAGAGTTTGTAAATTCAAACCCCATTGAACGAAATGGAATATTATCTTATACGGATGGGCGAACAGAACCAAGTTCAGAAATTCAGTTTGGTTCGGTTTGGTTCGAAAATCAAGTTCGGTTCTGAAGTTCGGTTCGGTCGACCGAACTGGTCGAGTTCGGTCTGAACTCCAAGCTTCTGAACCACATTCACCCATCCCTAATTAACAGGTGTCTTGAATTGATGTTCCTTGATGTCTCTTCAGGAGTTTTAGAAATAACCAGGTACATGGAGACTGGAGAGTTAGCTTTTAATGTGCATTTTGTTGCTACTGTGGTTTGAGTTCAACCCTTAGCATTATTTGAATGCAGGTGTTTGTGAGTATCTACAATTTAATTATTCATAGCATCAGCTTCATATTTTATGGATTATTCTGCATCAGTTGTGGTAGTTACCTTATGCATTATACATGTTTTTGAATCTGTTCTGCTGGTACGCATATAAGACACAAAGGCTGCCGCTCACCTGTATGCTCCTGATTAAAAACAAGCGCATCTAAGCCTGATATTGAATTGAATTCCAAATGCGTCCTTCATTGTCCCATAGTTTCACTGCTGAAGTCCTAAACAAAGAGTGGAATTTCATTTTTCTCTACAAACTCTTGTTCTTTGTGCCTGAGGGTAAGCTAACCATAACCATAACGAGTTTGCTAACAAAGCTCTTCTTTCTGCATCCGAATATTTTTGTTTCAATACAGATGCCCAACACAATATTTATAGCCAATTTATCTGTTTTATAACATTCCAATAAAATAATAGGTTAAAAATTTTCAGGACATAGTACAGCGTGTTGCAATACAATGCTAGCTTCATGTAAGAGAAGTCAGAGAAGCCAATAATGCAATCCACTTTGATTTTCCTAAAGACATTCATTCAGAGCATACAAATAAAACATGTCAAATACTTGAGAGAGGTCATTAGAAATCCATGCAAGAAGATTTAGTTTTAGGAATCAAGTGATCCTTGATTCTGGTAATTATTTTTTTTCTGGTTTTCTGGTAATTATTTATTTTAAAATAAAGTCATGCCCACATCCTCAGTCCTCTATTGGCCCATTTACAGTGCCAGGTGGGCATGGAATTACTCTAACCAAGCCATTAGAGTCTGACAAACATTTTTTATTTTTAAAATTTATACCCCACCCCACCCATTCCCAAAGACTCAGGGCAGCTTACAGTAATAAACTAAGTATAACAAATACAGTCAAATCCCTTAAGATATCCCCATCCTCACCTCAGACACTCACCCACTGAGCTCAGGCTTGGACTCTAACCGACCTTCAGAGGAAGGCAGTTGCATAATACTGGGGCAGCAACCAAGAACACCTCTCTGCTGGTGCTTCTTGTACTGATGAGATTGGCATGCGGTACCCACAAGAGAGCACTGACTGCAGGGATCACAATGAAGCACGGAAGGAAAGGTGGTCTTTCAGATATGTGGGGCCTGGGCTGTTTAGGACATTAAAGGTCAAAACCAGTGCCTTCAATTGTGCCTTGAAAGCTGTACCCACAGTGACCCACCCCCAAAAGAAGCTGGGCTGTTGCATTCCGCACTAGCTTCAGCTTCTGAACAGTCATCAAGGGTAGCGCACCACATAGAGCACACTGCTATATTCAGGCCTTGCGGGCTGCAGCCTCCTCACCAGATGGAGTTGGTGAGAAGCGTTCCTGGCCACTGCCACAACCTGACAATCCAGGAACACCAAGGGGTCCAGAAGGACTCCAAAGCTGTGAGCCTGCATAACTAGAGGGGGGTCAGACCTCCTCAACGACAAAGGTCCCAATCATCTCCAAATCACAGGGTCTTCCAACCATCATCACTTCAGTCTTGTCTGGATTCAACTTCAATTGGCTCATCCTTATCCAGTCCCCAACAGCAGCCAAGCATTGGGTAAGCACCGAAACTGCAGTGCAGGACCTGGGTCAGATTTTTTTTAAAAGGTAGAGCTGAGTGTCATCAGCATACTGATGGCAATTATCTACAAAGATGAAATAGAAGACAGACATGGAGTTGAGTGGTAGTCCTCACCTCATTCAGACAATGAATGAGACATTAGGGATGGGTGAACAGAACGCAGTTTGGATGTTCGGACATTTGGACGTTCGGTCGTTCAGTCCAAGATCCGGTTTGGCTGTTCGGTTTGGCCAAACATGGCCGAACAATCGAAAATAGCACTATTGATACCAAAACCAAAACTGAATTTGAAATTATTTGTGTATTTGACCCTGAAACTACCCCTGGTCTCCACACCTGGTGCCAGGAAATCTGGTCCTCAGCTGCCTCCCACTTCCAGTCAAGTTTTCCCTGCCTTCCAGTCACGTTTTTCCCACCCCCGAACTCATCCGAACTGTTCGGCCGTTCAAGCATTCGGTTTGGTCGTTTGGTTTGGTCGTCCAAACAGGTGGAGTTCGGCCCCAACTCTGAAATTCCGAACCGCGTTCGCCCATCCCTATGAGACATAGCTATGAATCAACATGTGGATGCAGACACCATTCAAGGTAATACAAATCCACCTGTGTTCCCAAGCTGAACCAGTTTTTTCTTTGTTTACCACTTACACAACTCTCCCCAATCCTGCTCTCCTACACACTCCCAGCATGATCCACAAACTGCTATCACCAACGTCAGCCTTTAATTCCAGTGTGAGTCCTTTTCACTTCAGTAAGACTTGCACAGGTGCTGAAGCAGTATTCCCACTCTTTGCCTCTGTGACCCCATCTGAAGATTAAATACAATTCCATAACCCCAGACAGCAAACAAAGGCATGCAAAGTACACCATATTATTTATTTATTTATTTATTTATTTGTGCCCGCAATGTGTATAATGGTGAATAGCCATGATTAGAGGCAGGTCTCTGCCCTGAGGGACTTCCAATCTAGGATGGATAAGGGAGAGGGAAACATAGGGAAAGACAGGTCACATTCAAGAAGTTGCAGAGGCATATACTTCACTTAGTTACAAGGGGGAGATAGATCCTGGATGATAAGACCAAATAAAGAGAAACATAAATAAACCTTCCCCCCTCCCTGGGTTGCACAGGCGGAGGGACAGCATCCCGGCTATGGGCATGTATGTTCAGTGCCCTGATACAGCCCTGACTGCGTCTACTGTGGATTTCCTTCCCGGACTAGATCGTGAATGCAGTGTGTTTTTTACCCATAGAGGAAAATGAGGGCAGAAAGACCGGGATACTGATCAGGCTTCAGGATCACACCCTTATACTGTAGGGCTATTTTCCTCAATGATATGATTGCAGTGGAAAAAATAGCACCTTCAGCATTATTTTTCACCCTTTAAAAAGGGTGTAGAATTTTGGCATTTTAAAATCAATTTTAAAACATTATTTTTGAGCTTCATATTCATTACTACATTAATACTTCTTCATTAAACCAAATCCTGTTGAAGCTGATGACAAATATCCCATTGGCTTCCATGAGCTATGTGCATCAGGCCCTTAGAGAATTAGATTTACTCTGTCTAAATAATGTTGACTGCTCTCGGTTGTAGAGATGAACGCTTCAAATATTCATGTATGTTCCATTACTCTTAGCTATTCCATTTTAAAAAAAAATCTAAATGCAAACTATGCGTACACCCAACATAGACTTCTGTATCTATTAAGCGTCTGATTTAAAGTCTTTTAAGTCCAGCAGGCTTTGGAAGAAGTCTTCAATATTTTTCTCTCAAACTTTGAAAATCAGATTCTAAGTCCCCAACTTTTCAAACCAGACTTCTTGAGGGGGAAAATAGCTCTTTCTAATTTTCTATACGGAATTTCACTCACCTGACTTGTCCCTACAATGATGAATTTAAGTAGAGGGTTAAGGATGAGAGCTAAACACAATCCTCAGTTTTGATTTACATAGCGCTTTTCATCTCCAGAGTGCTTTACAGACATTAACTACATAATCATTAAATATTGATGTTTGCATGATAAAATGTTGTTGTTATATTACATAACAGAAATAATCAGCAAAATTTGGCAGAAATAATCAGCTTTGGAAAGAAGCCATGGGTTTATGAATATTTGTTCTCTAATTGTATTAAAGATGTGGGGGCATTGAATCCCACCACCGATATGTACTTTGAAAAACACTTTCAGCTTGTGACTGTTGAATATGTGGCTGTTGAATATTTTGCTACAGGGTCCAAAAGCAGTGGTCTTGGTGGCAGTACAAAATCAAGCCTAAAAAAGCTATCTACTTAATTATGCTTACCACCCATACTCCACTAGGAATAAATTGACCAGATCATTAATAGTAGAGCTAGGTTGGCCTTTTTACAAGGACGTCACCCACACACGAACACCATAAACACCCATCGGATGGGTGGGAGAGCGTCCGTGTAAACGTCCATGAGTGGGTGGGTGTGCGTGGACAATCCACCCACCAACACCCACGGAGCATCCGGGAAGGAGCCTTCCCTCCTCCACCCTCTTCCCTTGCTGCTCAGGATCTTGCATCATTCTTCACCTCAAAGATTGACAAGATTTGTCAGGACATTGCCTCCCACCCACCTCCTCCTCCTGCTCTCGTACCACCCCTCCCCCCTCTCTCCTCACATCCTTCCCTCCTGCCTCTCTCGAGAAAATCTCTGCTCTGCTCTCTTCATCCAACCCCTCCACCTGCCCCCTTGACCCAATCCCCTCCCGCCTCCTGACCTCTATTGCTCCCACTGTCGCCCCTCCACTTCTACATGTCATCAATCTCTCTCTTTCCACAGACTCCTTCCCCTCTGCCTTCAAGCATGCCACTGTCTCCCCCATCCTCAAAAAGCCCACCCTGGACCCATCTGACCCCTCTAGTTACCGGCCAGTCTCCCTCCTTCCCTTTGCCTC
>QEPC01008167.1:258117-320528 GCA_003113815.1 Sphenodon punctatus | reverse complement strand
TGAACGTATCCTGTTTAAATTCCTGGTATTCACGTTCAAAACACTCCACAACCAAGCTCCCCCTTACCTCTCAGACCTAATCTCCCTATGCACTCCTGCATGCGCTCTCCACTCTTCCCCTGTCCCCTCCCTCACTCTCCCTCATTTCTCCTGCTCACCTAACCACCTTCGACCCTTCTCCCTCGCTGCCCCCCATGCCTGGAGCTCCCTCCCTACCCACATACACCTTGCGTCCTCCGTCCGCTCCTTCAAATCCCTCCTCAAGACCCACCTTTTCCTCACCGCCTTTCCCAATACCTGCTAGTCATTCCCCATATACTTACTGTCTGCCCTCTTCTGCAGACTGCTGCAACCAACCTAATTGTAACCAAGCCAAGCACATGCACCTGAGACTTCGCATCTGCCTGAATGTTTGTTTGTCTTCTCCCCTGTCTCTCCCACTGTCCCCTATCCCTGTCTCCCCCTCCTTGTCTTTTAGATTGTAAGCCACAGGCAGGGACTGTGTCTATTTCTATGTTCTGTACAGTGCCAGGCACATGGCTGGTGCTATATAAATGTTAATAATAATAATAATAATAAATAACAGTCCCTGATGAGAATGCAGATGTGGGGTCACAAGGGAGGAGGGACCATGAGACATTCCCACAATGAGGTGCTGGGACAACGCGGCCCCGGGTCAAGGCCCACTCATATGGAACCAACACTGTGGTCCGACACAGAGGATTGGAATACGGGGATCCCACCATATCGGTCCCGGCCAACACAGGGACAGACACAGGAGAACAGGCACTCCCTTTGGCAAAACAGATGCAACGCAAGGGGTACAGGCTACGGAAATGGCAAGCAACACAACCCAATGGGGTAACATGTATTCCACAGATGAGCCCCCCAGTCCTGCAAGGGTTGCTGCCACTGGCAGTGTGGAAAGGAGTCGAGAGATGCAGGCCAGCAACCAGAGGAGGAGAGAGGGCCTGTGGAGGGAACTGTTGGAGGAACCCAGAAGGTTAGCCGAATTGCACTCAGAGGAGCTCGCCCTCACCAGGGAGGTGCAAAGAGGGAGGGGGGAAGGGACTGGGACACATTGGCAGTGATGCTTAACCGGTCCCGCACTTAACACCTGTGAGACAGGCACCAGACAACCACCCTCCACTGCGAGATGTGGCTCGACAGGGTCAAGAGAGTGAGGGCCCATGTCACACTGGAGGGGGCATCCACACGGGCCCTTGATCTCATTGGGGAGGCTCTGGGGCTCCTGGGAGAGAACCCCAATGTGACATGGGCCCTCCAGGCATGGAGGGAGGGATGGCAGTCAGTTACCACCATGGCACCCTCCCACAGCTGCAGGTGCCCCCTCCCCAGCACTTGGCCAACTCTGGTTTCCCCAGCAGCACCCCTTCCCTGGCCTCATGCACAGGGTCCCTCTCCCCCACATTGCCCCACAACAACATCCTGTGGGACTGCCCTTCCAGCCTGCACCCCTACCAGTTCCTCCACAGCTGTGGTGTCTGCGATGGTGTCTGTCCCACCAAACGGCCCCAGCCAACGGCCGACACCCTTTAGGTGTCACCCTTCGGACTGGCGCCCACAGGGCCCCACACTGGGAGTAATTACCTGGGAAAGGGGAGTGAAAAGCAGAGTGACAGCAGGCTCCTCCAGTCAATGCAGCCCCAGTTGCCCCAGCACCAAACACAGCTTGAGGCCATAGGGCCCCGCCCTGGGAGTTATTACCCTATATATATATATATATACCATGGTATATATATATTCAATTTTATTTATTCCTTGTACTGGCTTTTGGCCTTGACAAGATAATGGAAGTAACAGACTATAAAATATAACAATAATAAAAATAAGTACAAAACTCAAAAAGAAATAACATTTCAAAAACCAAATAAACCATAGAACCATCAAGTTATAAAACATTATACATTGTAATTACCCTAATTTAGGGTTCAGTGTTATCTACTGATGCTGCAAATAACAAAAATATCACTCAGAGATTGGGAGAAGTTTCTTTCGCATTAAGCTCACCCGCAAAGCAAACCTCGCCACAAACTCAGAAGTTAATGGATTTTTGTCAGATAGACAGAAGACTATCAAGCCCAAAGTTCACACAGGGTGTTTTCAGATGTGACGAGATCACAGTGAACCACGCTGAATACCTACATGTGGTCACTGTGCCCTGCACGTCTGTTCAGCATGGGGTGTTTTCAGATGTGACGAGATCACAGTGAACCACGCTGAATACCTACATGTGGTCACTGTGCCCTGCACGTCTGTTCGGCGGCCACCAGATGTTCGCCACGCTGAATACCCACATGGGGTCAATTTCAACCACGCTTCCTGGGCTACCGGTGCGAAAATCGGCTGAAGCGTGGAGAAAGTGATTCCAGGTGGGCATAAAAAAAAAGTAACGTCTGGTCAGCTCTCACGGTCCAGAATCCCCAGCGGTATTCTGGGCCGTGGTGAACTCGGCCAGACGCTGCGGCGACATTGCCCTCGCCACCCGCCTGTCTACCTGGAGGGCGGGAGGTGAGGCAGCATGGAGGGGGCAGGGCCATGCGGCCACACGTTGCGCTGCGTGGCCCCGCCCCCTCCCTGATTCCCCGCTGGGATCCCCAGCACATCTGTTTGCTGTGCCTCGGTGATCCAGGCAATCTCTGGGCTGTTTTCGGGACGGGGCAAAGCCGCCCGTCATGTCTGAAAACACACACACACACACACAGGGATGGGTGGGGACACAGACAGCTCACAGCAAACACAAGAAGGGGTACAAAACTGAAATGAAACCTAAATCAACCTAATCCTACTCTAAATAAATCCCAAAACAGGGGAAGGGAATCAGGGATGGAATATATACAGGGAGGAGGGGAGGATTCAATGGAGGGTAGGGAGAAAGAATACAGGGCGGGTTAAAAAATAAAAATAACACCTAAATCTATATAATCAAATCTAAATAAATGAAACTAGGGAGATAAATGTGTGGGATGGGTGAAATAGGAGGAGGATGGCAATGAATTAGGAATAGGAAGGAACACAAACTGCTGGGAGAGGGCGACTTCTGAAAATGCATTCTGTCAGGATCAGTGGTTACTAACTCAGAAGGTGTTGGAAGGGGGGAGGGCAATGACTTTTGTTACTTGCTGTGCCCGCCTTACCACAAGCCCCATTGGCTCTGTGCAGCCTAGCCCCATGTCCCTCATGTCCAATCGCAGACTGCGAAGTCAGTGGTCCAAGGAAAAAAGGGATGGTGATTGGGCAGGCTGGCTGCTACTGCAAGCCTCTCCACCCCTGGTGCCAGGAAGACTGCTCCTCAGCTGTCCACCCCCTCCCTGGGCCTTCCCGTCATATTTTTCCCACCTGAAGTCATCCGAATGATACCAAACTCTTTGGTCGTTTCTGAGTTCAGAGCGAGTTCGGTTCAGTCGGTTCTGTTTCGGTTCGGCCATTCGGTTCTGTCGTCCGAATGGACCAAGTTCGGTCCGAACTCTGAACATCCAAAACGCGTTCACACATCCCTATCAAGTAGGAAAACTTTCTTACTGTGTCAAGGTTTTATGTTACAGTACATAGCTTGCCACAGCTGCTTGTACTTTTTTCATGCTTTACATAGTCCCTCATTTTATATTTATTATTATTATTTATTATTTATTCAATTTCTACCCCAACCCTCCTAAAACAGTTCGGGGCGGCTCACACATCTTCATTCACAAGTCACTGCACAGATTCTACAAAGTGAGAACAATATCACCAGCAGAGAGAGGATGTTAGGGATTGTTTGGGGAAAATAATAGTGACATACTCGGATTAAACATTCCCATCTGTCAATGGATGAACGTTCATTCACTTCAGTGAGAGGGGAAAAGTAGAGATTTCAGTACTGAGAAGGATTTCAAATTGCAGGTAATTTGTACACATTTCCACTCCCGAAGCATCTAAAGAAGGGAAGTATAGTCTACAGCGTCCTGGCCAACTGCAGGTCCTTTCTGGAAAAACTCCAAATTTCACAGGGCAACCAGACTAGCTTGCCTCTCCCAAGGATCAACCCTGTATAAGGAATAATGGACCCACCCACTTCACAGGCCCTAATGCAACAGGCTGGATTTGTGCCAACATCAAGTCTTGTCCAGCTGAGCCTTCCCCAGGGGCTAAATGTCTCTCATCCAGTGAGGATGAACTACAATCTCTCCCCTACAGTGCAAAGGTCCTTAAAAGTGACTCTTCTTCTCTAGTTAGAGGTACTGGGGGTAAGAAAGTCTCCTTTCTTCACTCTAGCAAGGACTTTTGCAAAATAAATGCTTTCTCCAAGAAAATTTCCCAAACATAGTCTCTTTCCCCCAAGAGCTTCTGCAATAAACAAACCACCACAAACCAGTCTCTCTCTTCCTTCTGTTACCTCCAATTGTCTTAAGGTCTTCTTCACAGCTGTCTGCTTTGCCTTCTTATTTGGAGCCTCCTAAAATCCTAGCCTTCCAACCTTTGTGCTGCTTCATCCTCCATTTTATGGCCACCTGGTTACCTCACCTGCCAGGCTGAAACCTCCCTTAAAGGGGCAAAACACTCTGTTACAGGGAGCCAAGTCATGGACAACCTTATTCTCATAACTGGATTGTCAGATTTTTTGAAGGATAGATTGGGTGTATCTCCACTGGAAGGCAATGGGCCTGCATAATTTTACAACCTCAGAGAATTGGGCTTCCAGGGAAGACCCACCTCTGCATTTTAGTCCCCTCAACCTCTCTTGAGATTGGTTGGAAGAAAGGAAGGCCAATAGAAGGCTGCTTAGACACTGTTAAGGAGACTGAAGAACTGATTCACATATTTCTCCAAAGTCCAGAAACGCAAAACTAAATCCATAGAGATAGTCAAGAAATTTCAGACGGAAGCTTTTCTAGTCCAAAATTTCCAGCCTATAAGCAGCAGCTCCTGCACTCTGGAAAGCTGTGGCCATACAAACTACCATCCGAACTGCACTGACTGTCATAGGAATATAGTATTTTAGAAGAAAAATGCCAGAAAGAGAGAACTGTTTCCTCCTGGAGCTCTACATGATGCATAACAGAGCATTAGCTAAAATATGCATCTCACATTAATGTCAACAAGCCCTGCTTCTTCATATCAAGTACTTAGGTTTTGGAAAACTTGTTTTGATCGACAGCAATTAGCATTCATTAAAAGTCATTATTTACATATCTGCATATTATGAAAGCAAGAAGGTTATGTAAATCAAGGGCCATAAGCTTATTCAGAGTTGATAATTCACTATTCACTTTAAATTAGTATATTTGCTTTAGAGTCACTGCACTATTCAAATTAAATAGCATAACCTGACTCCACAGCTGTCAGATGCATGCTGTATACTATAGTAACTTCAATCAAGTCAGTGACTTCTAGAAAAAAAATTCAGCATGAGCAGCAATGTTCATTGCTTTGAAATCAACACTGTTAGCTTGGATTCCTGTGGAAAGAACATTCATGCCATCACTCTCTATGCATGTGTGTGGTAAGGCTGGAATGGGAAGGCAGGAAAACTATGCTGCAGTTACACACACACACACACACACACACACCCCACACACACAGATGCTTTCCTCTGACTTCACTCAGCAAAGTTCAGAAGGTGGAGGCAACACTACTGAGCAGGGCCAAGCACTGGAGCCTGTCAAGGCAGTCTGAGGGCTCAAGTCAGGTAGTAGGGTAAGCCACTCATGTGTGTTCATTATTCCCCCAGACACAAGTGCACTTCAGCAGAGACACATCTAAGTGGGAATGGGCATTGCCTGATGAAGAAGATGGAATGGTGGACCTGATTGGTGAATGGATAACATGGCACTCAAAGATGTGGATATTATCTGCAGGTACCAAATTAAGTATCCATTTCAACTCTATGTGGGCTCTCTATGGGGGCACTCAATTCCAGGGTGCTTAAGCACTCTACATGCATGTGGGCAAAGTGGAGCTGCACCTATGATAGCTACACTCCTGAGCATCAGCCCTAGTGGACACTTTTGAGCCAGTCGAACCCTGTGTCTGTGCGCTTGTATGCACATATTCCCTTAACCTTTGATCCAACTAGCACTGAAACAAATAAGACGTTTCATATTTGTGAAGATAATTCACATATTCATTCCAACAAATGAATCTCTGAATTTGTATGTGTTGAAACAGTTGACTTCACTTACGTGTTGGCTTTGTGTTTGGTATTTTCAGATGCTTGGTTATGTATTCAATATTCAGTCAAAATAACCTATAGAATTCTGTTGAATACCAAGATGACCAAAATATCAAACATAAATACACAAGTAACTGAATTATCAAACACAAAAATACAGAAACTATTATTCAAAGCCACAAGTTGGGCACAAATACTAACTCATTTTCACTTTGTTAAAACAGATACTAATATCTCAAAATCATGAATTTTGTATTTGCACCCAATATTCATTTCAGACCTAATTCAGCCCACATTTGGAAGTAGGACTTCTAACATTTTATAAGAATAGGAATTCTTCAAATCAGTTCAAGAACAGATTCATCTAAATTAATCTGAAATTAGAACTGTAACAAGAATTATTGGGATTTTGACAACTGGGATCAGTTCCCTGGCAATTTCCTGATCCTGGTATGAATTCTCAGACAAAAAATATTCAAAAATGCACTGCATAAGTGCAAATGGCCACTTCCCTTAACCAAAATGGCAGCAATAGTATCACCACCATTTTAGTTAAAGGCAGTGGATTGCACAAGTGCAGAATGGTCACTGCTCTCAACCAAAAGGGCGGTGATACTATTATTGCTATTTTGGTTAAGGGTGATGGCCATTTAGTGCATGCACAGTGAATTTCTTGAATTATTTTAAAATTATTTTTGCCTGAGAATTTGTTGGGCATCAAGACGTTCTCAGTTTGTCCAACAATGAACTGAGAATCTGGATTTCAATGAGATTTCTCTCTTTTGAAACTTCTTTGTGCTTTCCATTACTTATTAAATATAAAGCCACCGGTAAAAACGCCTCTTTATATAATGTAGTAAATAAGGCATAGAATTGTAAAACACAAACCTGTAGAAAACCAGGCTTCATTAGCTTGGATGCTGAAAAGCGTAGTGGGTTTATTATTAATAGGTATTTGCATCCTTGGGTAGCTAGCAAATAATACACAAGTAACATTCATAACTGAAATGGATATTTGTATATTTTTTTTGCATATACGATTTGGGAGGTTTCAGTTGGGTTATTGGAAATTTGTTATTGTGTCATTGTCACCAATTCCATGTGCAAAAGTGCTAATATTTAAATTTGTTAAATTTGTTAAATAATAATACTGGATTTTTTTAGATTTTAATGTGGTTTTATGTTGTTTTAGATTGTTTTATATTTGTTGGATGCTGCCCAGAGATGCCATCAGCATGAGGGGGTGGCATATAAATGTAATAAAATAAAAAATAAATACAAAAAATTATATTCCTGAAATGACATAACAAAAATATCTAAAAAAAAATTAAAAAAACTGACTGAAATGGATAAACAAGAGTGTTTAAAAAGATCGGTTATTATTCAAACTGCTACTTTTTTGTTTGGATAGTAGAGGTGAGCACCAGGGACTCATATTGTTATTCGTTTTTGTTTTTCGTTCTCATTATTCATTTTCGTTAATAATGAAATTTCATTTCTCGTTATCAGTGTCGCTATGGGTATCAGTTTGGCATGAAACTGAAAATTTTGTTTTTGGTTTAGTTTCCATTTCTGGGTGATTTCAGACAAGATGGGGTGGCATTCGTCGCATGCCGGAATAACCTAGATGATTCCCCGCTGGGATCACTCTGACATGTCCAACAGACATGCCAGCTGATCCCCGCAGGGAATCGGGGAGGGGGCGGGGCCACGCAGCGCAACGCGTAGCCTCATGACTCCGCCCTGCCATGCTCCCCCGCCACCCGCCCTCTCGGGAGATGGGCGGGCGCTGCAGCCAATGCAGCCGCAGCACCTGCCTGATTTGACCACGGCCCGGAATCCCACTGGGGATTTCGGGCTGTGGTCACCGGCCAGATGTTACTTTTTGTTGGTTCCCACCAGGGATCTCTTTGACCATGCTTTTGGGGATTGTCTGGTGGGGAGCCCCAGAAGCATGGTTGAAATTGACCCCATGTGGGAATAGACCATGGTGAACATCTGGCGGCCGCCTAACAGACGTTCAGGGCTCTTTAGCCCCATGAGGGTATTGACCGTGGTTCACTGTGATCTCTTCACATCTGAAAATACCCTTTGTCAACATGGGGGTGGGGTCTGTGTGTGAGTGTGTGTGTGCATGGTAGAAGTGCCAATGGCAGAAGTGCCAGCCAGCAGACTGCATCTCATTGCAGCCCCCACACACACACAGAGCCCCCCCACGCACTGACAAAAATGGAAACAAAAACAAAAACAATTTTTTTGGTTTTGTGCAATACCGATACCGACACCAATAACAAAAATGAAATTTCATTATTGATTTCATTATTATAATTTTGGTTTTCATTATTGTAATATTTGTTATTGTATTATTGTAATAATAATGAAAAAAATATATTTTCCTTATAGAAATAATGAAAACAAAGTGTGCAACCCTATTAGATAGTACATATTTGATGGCTTTACCCATTTTTTTAGGTATTCATTTCATCTCTAGTGCTTGCTGCACAGAACTACGCACTGTTGTGACGACATGGCAGCGAGTTATTTAAATTGAAGTCAATTTGGAATGAATTAAAGCATGCAGGTAGAGATTTTATCCAGGTTCCTGGATTTCTAATACATCTGCCATTTATCCTCTGTTGAAATAATGTGTCTTTTACATTTCATGTTACACCCTCCCAAAATAATCAATGAATCTGCCCATCTTTATACAGAGCATTTGCTGCATGCTGTTAAAGACTAATATGAAATACTACTGATGACTAAGGGTGATTTCAGACGTTACGGGACCCATTGGCTCCGTACCAAAATCACCCTATCCATTCCCCGCCGGGGTGACCCGGTCATGTTGTATCAGATGTGCCGGGACTCCCGGCGGGGAATCTGGGAGGGGGCGGGGCCGCGTGGTGCAACGTGTGGCCGCACGATCCCGCCCCCTCCACGCTCCCCACTGCCCATCCTCTGGGGAGACGGGCGGGCGGCGGGGCCAATGCAGCTGCAGCGTCTGGCCGAATTCACCATGGCCCGGGATCCCGCCAGGGATCCCGGGCTGTGGCGCCCGGCCAGACATTACTCTTTTTTGGTCCCCGCTGGGGATCTCTTTGACCACGCTTCCCGGGACATTCCCCCGGCTAGCCTGGGAAGCGTGGTTCAAATTGACCCCATGCGGGTATTGACCATGGTGAACATCTGGCGGCCGCCAAACAGACGTTCGAGACACAGTGACCACAGCTGGGTATTCACCGTGGTTCACTGTGATCTCGTAACGTCTGAAAATACCCTAAGACAAACAACTTTTTAAAGCTTTAGCATAAACTGCCTAGTGATAAGAGCAGTGGTGTGCAGGATAGTGTGAAACACATTGTGCTGCACAAAGAAAAAAAATGAGAAACCCAAATTTCATTTGAATAAAGATCTTGATGTTTTAATTCTGCATAAAGAAATCATGACTGTATATATTCAAGTATAGATCCTAGTGATTATCTCATCAAATCAAAGAACTTCTATACAGTTCAGCAAAAACACTAATAGCAGCTCCATCAAGCACACACACTACACCACTTAGAGATAGAGGTTATAAACTTTATTTCATTAAATTTTCAGTGTGAAAGGTATGTTTCCCCACATTCAATATTGTACATTGGCAGGGGGATCAGTGGCTGCTGGTGAGTTCCAAGGCTGGTGGGGTGCAGGATGGGGCCAGAAGTGGAAGGGGCAATCCCAACAGTAGACAAAGCTGAGTCAATGGTAGGTGGAGCCTAGCCAACCCAAATTTTGAAGTTAATATGGAAGTTTACAGGCTCCTTTGCCTCACCAGCCAAGCACCTCAAAGGGTTTCCCATGCACTCCATATACAAACACTCACACAGATCTATTGCTGGTACAGCAAAGGCACAAAACAGTCTTTGAAACATGCAAATAGTTCAGTTGTCCTGTGGTTGAAGTCAGGTATTCGTTGGATCAACCTTTTTTGTAGTGACAACATTGCCAGTGCGTTCAGTCTTTCTGCTGTCAATGTTTTCCTCAGGAAAGTTTTTACTTTCTGTAGAGCTGAGAAAGACTGTTCAGATTCTGCTATTGTCACTGGTGTTGTGATGACAATTCTCACCCGATTAAAAGTTTCAGAAAAGTTGTCCTACAGATTGTTGTCCAGCAGCGTATAAACTAGCTCTGACGCATCCTTCATACCATACAGGTCTTTCTTCTCATACAAGACAGAAAGCTCCATCCTCAGTCTGTCTTCATGTATCATAGAGTAGGCATCCCACTGTTTTGTTCAATGCTCATGTTGTAAAGTGTTGGTTGTGTACTGCAAAAAGGGCCCACTGTAATAATGTTGCACTCATTGGGTGCTTTGTGAATGCAAATCATTCCTTTGCATGCAAAATAATGATATTGCAGACTTCTACTGTGATTTGATCCAGGTTTTCTATGGTGCTACCTCTTGGGAACTGGGACTGCTCTGACAACTCAGAGCACAGATTCTTAATAGATTCTCTCACTTAACTGATGCTCCTGAAAAACTCTGCAGTAAATGTCTGAACACCTACAGAGTCAATCTCTCTCTTTTGCAGTTGATCATAAAGCACCTAAGGTGAGGTATTATTTTATGGAATAAAAACAGAAAGTAAAGAAACTCCCTATCCTCTTCCAACTTTCTAGCAAATCCCCATGCCTCACAAGTTGCACTGGCATCAAAATTACCACTTCTTATGTGGTTGAAGCACTCAATAAGATCCTCTAGGTACTCATAAACTACATTTACTGTCCTAACGTTAAAGTTCCAGCATGTGGCAGGTGCTCTGGGTGGCCTTCTCTTTACCATGATATCCAGAACCTCTATTCTTTTTGAATATGATGAAAAAAGGGCTGTTAATCCACCCAAATATGGAGAAAAAATAAAATAATTTTTAACATTTTTTTTAAACTTTCTTTATTTGGGACACAGCTTGTTGCATTATTAGATTTAGCTGATGTGCATAGCAGTGTACATAGTGAGAATCTGGGTATGTGTCCTGTATCCTATTTTTGACAACCCCCCCCATGCTACCCACCCATCACACTCCCACCATCATAGCTCTGAGTAATCACTTTCTGTTTATCAGTGTCCAGTGGGGAAACAGCATTCAACAGCTGCAGAAATTCTGTGGCAGTGGTTTCTGCATGAGAGTCTTGCAACTGATTTTTTTTTTTTAAAAAATGCTCTTCAGCTGAACCTCTGTCATCAATGTACTGATAAATCAGTGCTGACTGGCAGTGAGTTGAAACATCTGTTGTGTCATCAGCCTGAATAGCCACATATTCAGTGCTCTTCAACTCCTTGATAACGAAATCCCTGGCCATTGTGAGCATGCAGTGTAGGAGTTCATTTTAGATTGTTTTGGAAGTTCCTTTGAAAACTGTGGCAGTTTTCAAATGCTTCTCCATAGCAGAATTGATGCTGCCAATCAGATCAACCATGGCTCTAAACACTCCTGGGTTCAAGGAGTCCTGAGTCTCATCATGGCCATGCAGTGCCAACTCAAAAGCACCACAGAACCGAATTCAATCAATTTATTTTGGAAAGAATGTACTAGTTGTTGTCAACTTCCTCATTGTGCTTTCTAATGCTCACAAAGTAACCTTCATCCAGTTTTACCAATGCTGGTTTTACCAACACTATGCTGGTTTTACCAAATGCTGCAAGCTGGAAACAGTTGTCAATATGACCTTTGCATTCATCGTGCTTCTTTACTTCTCAGATAGATGCTTTAAGTCCTTCACTCCAGTCTTGGTTCACGCTGCCTCAGCACCAAACAGCAAGCATGGAAAACAAAACAATGCAGTCTTTGAAACGTTGCCGCACAGCCACTTCTTCTCATACCACACTGTGCTGAACCATCATGTGTAGTACTTACCTCTGTCATGGGAAGCTTGTGCAAGCTGAAGATTTGTACGGTCAGGTCCCAGTTCTTTCACCTGACATTTTTCAGCATATGTGAGCTGTGAGAATGGCTTTACCAGCAGTAAATCCATGGTATTCATTTTTAGTGACTTGCTCTTAGATGCTTCTGTCCTGAAAAATAAGAGAAGATTTTAGGCAATTGTATGGCAGTGAGCTTTGAGCCATCATTATGCACTCTACTACAATGGGTGCAAAGATATGTTCTGAATGAAAGCATAACATGTTACACACACACCTTTCCCCCTTTGCAAATAATATGCAGATGTGTGGTGCACACAAAGTTCCAGGCAAGCAGCAACTGAAGTTGCACGAACACTCTAGAGATAATTCATAAAAGTGCATTCAAACTTACAGCAGTGACATTTATCATATATGATCTTGAAGGTGTGAGATACAGTCCTGCCAAATTTCATGTACACTGGTTGGACTACAAAGATGTTACAGTAGACATACATTTATAAGTTAATTGTTTATACCACCAGGACCCTTTATACAATCCTTCTGAAAGCTGGCATAGATTAGGGCTGAAATGAGATGTACATAAGTTCTCATGAAAATTTTCTCGATAATCGAGAGGCATATTCGAACTCTCGATCTCTTCTCAATCACCATGTGAGAAAATCACAGAGAAATGTGAGAATACTGACTATTTCAGAATCTGGACAGTGCCACGGGCAGGAGGAGGGGAGTGGGGGAGTCTACCCTCTTGCCTTGTTTTGTGAGATCTTTCACCAACTAGAAAACTTTCCTCCACCCTTCCAATAAACCCCTGTGCCCTGGCTTGGCTCTGGGGGGAAGAACACCCAAGAGCATGGCTATTCTTTTTCTCTGTAGAGTGTGATGCAGAGAAATGTTTTCTCCAACTGTTGGAGTCTTGCTGGTTTCCCAGATCCCAGGCATTCCCCAAGTCAGGGGAAGGGGAAAGAAGCACAGCCTGAAGGGGCTAGCAGCTTGCAAGCATCTTTGCCAGCCAGGCAGAGAAACTCTGCTTGTGATTTAAATTGGGACAGTTGGAGTCCTGCTGATTTCCCAGCCTCCAGGGATTCCCCCAGTCATGGGAAGGTGAGTGCTTCTCAGTCTGAAGCAGCTAGAAACTTGCAAGTGTCCCTTCAGCCAGGCAGAAACAAGTTTTAAAGGTTTTGTTTTTTTTAAACCTCTCGCCTCGCAATCTCTGGACCGATCATTTCATTCATTATCCAATATCCAGCCTTCTCTGGGGGGGGAGGGAAGCCACCTCCAAGGTCCTGATGCATTGTGGGGTATGGAGTCCCTGGGATGCAAAGATCCCCCCCTTCTTTGCTACCTTTAGGATTCATGGGAGGGGGAGGCAGCTGAAATGCGACTACAGCTCCCATTGGGCCATGCATTTGGCATCTGCAAATCCTGCCTCTGCAGGGGGGTGGTTGGCTATGGGGAGCTGTCATTCCTGGGGCAAGGGGGCTGGTTTCTATTTTCTATGCTGATGGGAGGGGCTCCCCTGGCATTCAGGACATTCCTGTGCAAATTTCAGGGGGGGCAGATAAAGACAAATGGGGGTTGGAATAAGAGCTCCCCATATCCCCCCTTTACAAATGCAATTCCAAACAGGGGGAAATGGGAGGAACCCATCCCCCCCAGTTGCACCTCCTTTGACATTGCAACCTCAAGGAGCTATAGCAGGGGGTGGGGGTGGGAACCCCTGCCAAGTAGCCAGAGTGCAGTGTGTTCTGGAGATGGTATCTGATCAGATACCCCTTGTTGGGGGGCACAGACTGCATATTTAAAACACCCAGCCTCACTCACGTGCAAGAGATCTCTGGGGGCAGGGAAGGGGGAAATAAGTTGCCTCCTCCTACACTGATCCTGTCACCCACTTCAATCAGTATTAACTGATTGAATATTTTTATTCACCCTTATTTGCTGGCTTCATCTTGTCACTAGTACATCCCATCCAGGTTCTCTGCCATGTTTTATTAAATGTATAGTCATAAAGAAATGAAATAAGTTGTAGAACATTAAAAAAATTAAATTAAAAAAATTAGGAATGACATAATAGCAAACTCTGGGTGAGAATGAATTAGCACTGGTGAAAAGCAACAATAATTGCATCAGTACTGATGTAAAATAAATAATTCATGAAGAATTACTGGTTTTATCAACAAACAAAAATGTCATTTGATATACTTCTTATTTTACATATTTTGAAGATATTTTAGAACTTTTGTCATTTGACGAGGATTTCCCGTGGGTAAAGATCTGAGACGAGGAGGCTGCAGCTGCAAACAGCAAATACTCTTTATTCAGCAGATTTACACAACGCGTTGTGGGCCTCTAGGATCAAGGAATCCCGAGCACCCCTACAACAAAGAGTACTATACTCTTATACTGAAATCCTTGGGCGGAGGGCCCATATATGGTTTTGTCGCATCGGCGCACTTTAGGACCATTACCACATAACTCTTAAACTCATTATTTAGAGAAGGGACAGTTCACTTCTAAGTTCAGATAAGAAAGGAATTAGGGAGGTTTAGGAGGGTCTTTATCTAGGCCGAAACCAATTGTATTCTTGAGCTAAAGGAGTCCTCCTGTAAACAAGGTAATCTTCAAAGGTAGGGCTTATCTATCTGAGGAGAACCAGAGTCTGTCTAATTTTAAAGGTAAAGCAAGCATTCCTAGAATGACGGGGTAACTATAGGTTATAAACTCTTTAATATTGTCCAAGATGGCAGAGGGTACTATAGGACAAAACAAAATATTGGGGTTTTCTCCATCACATTCCACCCATTTCCTAGGTAAAGTATTCCACTCCTTCAACATGATTTGCTTTATGAAACATCCATGCCATTATATATCATATTAAATAATGTGAAACATTTACACACTTTCATCACGTAACCTTACCAAGGTATAGCATAACTACATGCGTTCAGAAAAGTAATAATTATTTATTTTGTTGTAAAAAAAGTTTTGAAATTTATTTCTTCAACAACATAACAGTACAATTAATAACTGCCCACACCGATTTTGGCCTGAGACAAGGACTCAACTGGGTCCGTCTCATTCCTCTAAAACCGAACCAGGTGACATTTGTCTTAACATCTAAACCCTTGCGGCACACCTCAAGATGAGTCCAAAAGACTATCCTGTGCTCCACAATCCAGGTCTGAACATGCGAAGTCTGAGTCACTGGTCCTAAAGAAAAACATGAAATGCTCTCTTACAAACTCAAAACCTTCCTGTACCATGTGTGGGTGTACATATTGCCTATATACCCTAGACCTCCACCGCCGAATGTCACAAAAGTCCTGTTTAGGGGTGTGCATGTCTTTTTCAATATTACAATAATGATAACAAAAATTGACAAAAGATAACAAAAAAAGAAATGAAAACGAAATGAAATGAAATTCTGTTTTTGAAATAAAGGGAAAATAATAAAAAACGTATTTCCAGCTATAACGTTTTTGTTTCCTATTCAATTGTGATGACATTTGGAGTGCATGTACCCCCCAATTGAGGGCACTATTTGTACCAATTTTTTGAAATGATTCTATAAAGGGAACCAATTTTAGAACATTGTGATTTTAAGAAAAGCTCCATACACATTCATGGCTACAACTTCTTTATCTTCCATCCACTTTTAATGAAACCTGTGAAAATTATGTCCCTCCACAAGCTTAACACTCCTGCCAATTCTCAGAAAGATTGGATGAAGGACCCTGATGGTATAAGACATTAACCTGAAATACATTTCCAGCTGTAACGTTTGTATATTCCATTTTGTTTCCAAGATATTTGGCAGGAATGTATCACATTCCTTCCCTGTCAAAATTTGATAAAGGGACCCAATTTTAGACGTAAATGAAATTGTCCCCTTGAAGACCATTATTCAGATAAATAGTAGCACATGCAGTGCCAGTCAGAGGCAGGCACGTGGCATGGCAGGGGGAGAGAGGCTGTAGGAGGGAGGATGTGGAGCAACCCAAAAGACTGACAGACACAGTCACTGGCCAATTACTGCAGGGCTCAGGGAGTGAGGCAATCCTGCAGGCTTTATAGATTAAACCCAACACCTTGAATTGGGCCCAGAAGACTATAGGCAGCCAGTGCAAAGAATGGATCATTGATGTAATATATTCACAATGACCCTTCCCCGTAAGGAGACGGGCTACCTCATTCTGCACTAGCTGCAGCCTCTGAACCGTCACCAAGGGTAGCCCCACATAGAGCGCATTGAAGTCATCCAGTCTTAAGGTGATGAATGCATGGATGATGGTGGCCATTTCGGAGTCTGAAAGGTATGGCCAAAGTCGCTGCACCAGATGTAATTGGCGGAATGCACTCCTCACCACATCCGTCACCTGAACATCCAGGTGGAGCTGTGAATCGAAGTGCATTCCCCAGACTATGAACCTGAGGGATCAATGGGGGGGGGGGTGAACCCTATCAATGATGGGGGCCACCACTTCCTCAGCCCCCCCCCCACCAGTATCACCTACATCTTGTCAGGATTCAGCTTCAGATGGCTTGCCCTCATCCTTTCCCCAACAGCTGCCAGACACCACATGAGCACATAGACCTACAGGCCTGGGTCAGCTGAAAATGAGAGGAAAAGTTGGATGTCATCAGCATACTGATGACATTGGACACCAAACCCCCTCACGGCCTCATCTAAAGGCTGCATGTACATGTTGAACAGGAGAGGGGACAGAAAGGAACGTTGCGGAACTCCACATGTGAAGTGTTGAGCAGATGAAGTACAATCCCCCAGCGCTACCCACTGAGTCTTCCCATCCAGGAAGGTATGGAACCATTCAAGAACAATTCCACCCACCCTGGCTCAGTCCCACAAGCGGGTCACCAGCATCTTGTGGTCAATGATATCAAATGCAGCCGACAGATCTAACAGGATCAAAAGTGTGGACTGACACTGATCCAGTTCACGACGAAGGTCATTGACCAAATCCACAAGGGCAGTCTCAGTGCCAAAACCTGGATGAAATATGGACTGTGAGGGATCCAGAAAACACGGTCCAGATGCCCCTGAAGCTGCTGAGCCACCATCTGTTCAATAACGTTCCCTAAAAAGGGAAGTTTAGAGACTGGCTGATAGCTAGTAAGAGAGTCAATGTCAACTGATGTTTTCTTGAGCAGAGGCCGCAACACTTCCTTCTTGAGTCATCATGGCACTCTGCCCTACCTAAAGGAGGCATTGGCCACCCCCAACAGCAACGGCTCCAGCATCTTCCAGCTGGCCTTAACCAGCCAGGACGGGCATGGATCCAGTTCACAAGAGGTAGATATAACTGCCCCAAGGACATCCCTCATATCAGTGGGCAACACCCACTGAAACTGATCCCATAAAAGAGGACAAGGCAGGGCTTTCATTATCTCTGGTTCTCCCACTGTATTAAGCGCAGCCTTGAAGTTGTGGTGAATATGAGCTATTTTATCCATGAAAAAGTCAACAAATATTTCACAGCATGCACTGGAAAACTCCAGTTCCAGGTGGAGGGAGGCTGACCAGTCCTCTCACCACCCAGAAAAGCTCAGCTGGATGTGACTTTGTGGATGCTATGAGAGCAGCAAAGAACCTCTATTTTTCTGCCCGCATAGCCACAACATACATTTTTAAAATAACTCTATGATGCAATATATTGGCTTCAGCATGAGTACAGCGCCACCATCGCTCCAACCACCGCCCTTCATGCTTCAGCCTCTGCAGGTCCTCAGTAAACCAGGGAAACCTGCTTTGATGATGCTCAGGAAGCAGATACCTAGGAGCCATTCGGTCGATGGCCTCAGTCAGCAGAGTGTTCCAGAGGGCCACAAGGTCATTGAGCAGTCATCAAGATCAGCAGTTAACTCTGCAAGAGCATTCTGGAACCTCTCCCATTACATAAGTCTCCGGGGATGAACCAACCAAACTGGTTCTGCACCCTTCCAGAGGCAGACATGTGCCAGGAGACCGGCCTGAAGGAAGTAAAGATTCGTCCAAGATAAGGGCACTACTTACACGTCCCCAACCAACAGATTCCCCGCCCTAAGGTCATTGCCGCCCCGAGCTGTTCGCAGGAGGGGCAGGGTATAAATTTGAAAAATAAATTGCAAAATATCAGGTCCAAGGTATGCTCTCCATCATGTGTCTGGCCAGTAACCACCTGAGACAGACTCATGGTTGTCATGGCAGCCATGAACTCATGTTCTGCTCCCCCAAGACTGGTGTCGGCATGAATGTCGATATCCCCCAGGACCACCGTCCTTGGGAGCCTCAACACCACCTCTGACACAAGCTCCACTAGAGCGTGCAGAGATGCTGCTGTACATTTAGGTGCATGGTATACTAGCAGCAGCCCCAATCTGTCTCCAGCCTAATCAATCACAAGGTGGAGGACGTCGATACCTGACAGAGTTTGCACCTTATACCTCCTCACAGACCATGTATCCTTCAAAATACTAGCTACACCTCTCTCTCTCTCTCTCTCTCACACACACACACACACACACACACACACACACACACCTCTGTCCATGACTCTGTACAGAGTACCCAGCTGGAACGTCAGCCAGAATTGGCCTCAGCAATCGGGACCTGCAGCTCTGTGTGTGCTCATGCAACTCCACGTGGGATCCGCAGCGTTTCGAATCGGGCTCATTGATTCTAACATGGAGAATTGTCCTGTAAGTTAGTGGTGGTACAGTAAGTCAGTGAAAAGTGTCTGTCACGATTCAGTCTAACTGATGTTGGATTAACTGAACTAATCAAGTTGTACTAATCAAATGACTCAATGTCAAAGTTTGATTTCGAGGAAAACAACCAGATTAAGTTGAACTCTTACCAAAGCTCTCCCAGTTTGGAAATTCAAATTTGAATATTAATTTAAGGAAATGAATTCTCAAATTTGCTTCATGAATCTGAAAAGCCCCATGAGTTTCAGCCTAGATGACTTACAGAAGAGATGTTGAATAGGATGGCTCAGTGATCATCATCACAGAATCATAGAACTGTTGGGCTGGAGTGGACAACAGCGGATTTGGGGAGTTAACAACAGGGAGAAAATTAAGACACAAACAAATCAGATTTTTTCTTTCATTGTCATTCCTTATCCCTAGTCTGAGGTTTGCTCATTCCCTTTTCCCATTCACTTCCTATGGTCCTCTTTAATATAGTTCAGAGGGGAACAGAGAACTTAACATGCTGGCACCAAGCCTGGCAAGATGACATATTGCACATATATTTTTCATATGTTTTTCAAAAATATCTGTGCAATATGTTTCTTCTGCCTGGGTTGTTGTGAATTTTTATCAGACCATAGGACCTTTCTCCCCTGGTAAGAACACGAGGATATTTTGTCCCAAGTTAATGCTGCCAATTTATGCATTAAGACCCCAGTTAAGGAAAAATCCTTATTAAGGATAGCCCTTAATGTATGTGCTTCACTTACAGGATGCATTCTCATGAGCTTCTTCCATCACTGCTTAAAACTATAGGTTTTTAAAGTGGGATTGACACTGAGAACTATGCAATGCCTGGATTCCCATCCTCACCCAATACAGAGGAAAATATTGATTTTTAAATTTTTTTTTTAAAACTGTGCATTGTATTGCTGTGAAGGATGAGTGGGATTTTCTGGTTCATCTTTATGCTTCTATAAAATAGATTGAATCAATGTAAGGTTAAATTATATCTCAGCAAAGTACTAGATCTCTTTTGCTTACAGACAGGTTGGCAAATAGTCTCTCTATTTATTTGTTTGCTTCTGCAAAACATTGAAAAATCCATACCAAGGTCACAGTTCCATCCCCCTCTCAGCTATTAAAACTAAGCCTAAAAAACAAATCTATTTTTTCCGTACAAAAATCTCATGAGAATCGAGAAATGTTACCAAGATTTCAGAACAATCTCAGTAATTATTTGAGATCTTGGTTGAGAATTCTTCTCAATTGACCATTTACCAGGTACCATAATTTACTGTTTATCATGATTAACTGTTTACCAATTTATCATGTACTGCTTTCTGTGTACTTTTTTCGTCCCGGTAAAGTGCATGCGCGACATGACCACTGCAGCTGTCCTGCACATTCATGGTCCTCTTCCAAAATGTTGCCAGCAGCATCACTGCCATTTTGGAAAAGGGCAACCGTTCTGCATATGCTGATTTCTGGGACGAATGCAATGTACGGTAAGCAGTACATGGTAAATCATGGTAAACAGTAACCACAGTAAACAGTATATGATAAACTGAAAAAATTCTCAGCCAATAAAATATCAAATAATAAAATAAAATATCAAATATCAAAATTGATTCTTGCTAAAAATGAGTTGAGAACTGTGATTCTTGGTGAGAATGGAGAAAAAATATAGTTCACGTTTCAGGCCTAATTAAAACTATTCAGTGTATGCAAGCCAAACATGACCTGGCTGGATCTGTCAGACACTAGTCACGTGGACAGGTGCTATCAGCCTATGTGCTTTGGCTCATGTTGGGTTAAGCTCTGTAGTCAGGCTCTATCCTTTTCAGAGTATTATGATGTTACAGGATCAATGCCATCTACAAGGCCAGTTTGGACCCACTACCTCCAGGCTTGGGTCCCACTTGGTCCAAGACTTCCAGGCTGAATAGACCTAGGGGTGTGCATGTCATTTTCATTATTACAATAACAATAATGAAAATTGTCATTTTCATTATTTTTATTGTAATAACAAAAATGAAAAATAATAATAATGAAAATAGAAATGAAAAGCACATTTTGTTTTTGAAATAATGGGAACAAACTGAAAAATTTCCAGCTATAAATTTTTTCTTTCTTATTCAATTCTGATTAAAGTTGGGGAGATATTAACCCTATGCCAGGCACTATGTATACCAATACACAAAATGATTAGATAAAGGGAACCAATTCTAGAAGCAATTGAATGTTGTGATTTTTAAGAAAAGCTTCACACACATTCATGGTTACAACTTCTTTATCTTCCATCAAATTTGCATGACACTTGGAAATAGTATGTCGTTTCAGAAGCTTAACACTTCTGCCACATTTCAGAAAGATTGGATAAAGGGCCTTGATGAAACAAGATGCAAAGTTGAAAATACATTTCAAGCTGTAACATGTTTATATTCCATCCTGTTTACAAGAAATCTGGCAGGAATTTATCACATACCTTCCCTGTCATCTCCGCAAAACTACAGGAAAATTTGATAAAGGGACACAATTTTTATAAGCAATTGAAGTTGTTCCCTTGAAGACCATTATTCAGATAAATAGCAGCACATGCAGTGTCACTCAGAGGCAGGCATGTGACATGGCAGGGGGAGAGAGGCTATAGGAGGGAGGATGTGAAGCAACCCAAAAGACTGAGAGACACATTCACTGGCCAATTACTGCATGCTTCCAGCTTTACAGGACCAATCAGTAGTGGCTTTGAGGCGGGCATAGGGGGCGGCCCTCATGTGGGCGTAGAAGGGACATAATAGGGACTTTGGGGATAGCATCCAAGCAATCAGGAGACATAGGGTGATTTTAGATGTTACGCAGTCCCGAGTAACCACAGTGGATTCCCAGCGATGGCGAGACACCCAACCACCCCCCCCATGGTCAAAGAACAGACATCCCAAACAGACATGACGGGACTGGGACCATGGCAGGGAATCAGGTCGTCAGATCACAGGCCGGGGCAGCACAACAGACATGACACCGATCCCCGGCCGTGGTCATACCACCCAGAAGGCACCGGGGAGTGGCGGGACACAGACATGGCCGAAAGAGGGCAAACAAAGCCAAAAGTGCCCAAAGGAAATGCCCACACAAGGGAAATGGGAAGGAAGGGGAAGAGGGAGAAGAGCCCCCGGGGCAGAGCACACAAAAGGCACAAGGAAAGCGAGGTCACAGTGGAACACACAGCACAAACACACGCCCGGGCACACACACCCCCGCATGGGAAAGGAAGGGAAGGGGGGACACGGTGGGACAGACAACACACATGGAACAACAGGCACAGGAGGGAGAGAAGGGGCAGGGGGCCGCGGACAGGGAGCAGGGGGGGCATCCCAGGGGCCAGGGCAGGACAAGGGGAATGGCAAACAGACCCCCCACAACAGCACAGTCCGCACAGGCACCCCCACAGCAACACAGCAGTCCTGGAACGCTGGGAACCACAGGGGTATGGCACAGTCACAGGGGGAGGCCACACAGACTGGATAGCAGTCCAGGAATGGTCCAGGAGGCAGACAGGAACCCCACGTGATGGCTAGCATGGGATGGATGGGAAGGAGGCAAGATGGAGACAAGGAGCAGGGCAGGTGGGCCAGCAACACTACCCCCAGGACGGTGCCCGGAGCCCCAGTCTCGTGGCCCTGGAACCCTAAGGTCACACAGGCACCCTGGAGGATTGGGGGCCTGGGAACAGGAGGGATCAAGGCCGGAGCATGAAGGGCAGCAGCACCCTGGCTGCCGGGGGGCGGCACATAGTTACGGATACAGCCACAGGAGAAGGCAGTCATGGAGGCGAACTCCTGTTGGGGGCCCATGGGCAGGGCCCAGAGGCACGCTCTTCCGATCTGGAACCCTAAGGTCACACAGGCACCCTGGAGGATTGGGGGCCTGGGAACAGGAGGGATCAAGGCCGGAGCATGAAGGGCAGCAGCACCCTGGCCGCCGGGGGGCGGCACATAGTTACGGATACAGCCACAGGAGAAGGCAGTCATGGAGGCGAACTCCTGTTGCAGAGGTGGAAGGGGGGCCCATGGGCAGGGCCCAGAGACACAGGCAGGGGCAGCAGAACCCCAAGAAAAAGCCACCACAGCAGTGAGCCAGGAACAGCAGGGAGGGAAGGGGCAGCGACCCACTGCGCCAGGGCGGCGGGACTACACACCGGCCAGCACTGTCACCTCCACTTCAGAGGGCTCCGACAACACATAGTCTGCAGGTGGGGGCCACGGAAGGTGACCCAGCTCNTGCAGGTGGGGGCCACGGAAGGTGACCCAGCTCCAACAGGTGGTGATAGATTGCCATGCGGGACCGCTGATAACCTCGGGCCCCATGAACACAGCCAAAGAAGGACACAGCCAGGGCAGGGCTCCCCTCCGACAGACAGGCCATGTAACCAGATAGGTTGCACACAGAGAGGGTGGACATGGTCTCCACCGCAGACCACCCCACATGCAAGCACCTGAACTCTGGGATGTGCCCATTGGGAAAGGGGCACAGGCCCAGCACCTCCGCATGCAGACATCAATCGTGGATGCTCGCAGAATGGCCATAGTACCACAGTCCAGAGCTCATACTCTCGTAGGCACCAATGAGGCTGTCCAGGCAGCTTGGGAGCAATTACACAGTCGGGGAATGCCACAGGTCACACAGGGCCATGGACTCGCAGAAAGTCCAGCTACGTGGGGCACCTGGGATGCTGGGGCCCTTGAGCCCTGGGAAAGCACGGCCAGCCATTGTCCAGCAAGCACCTGATACTACAAACAATGCAAGGGGGCCCCCACAATCCCTGGAGGGATGGGAGAGGAAGCCGGGGAGCTCCAAGGCCAAGTGATAAGGCCACAGGTCACAACATTGTACTGATACAGAATGAGGCATGGGGTGCGGACCCAGCCCAGCTGCTGGAACAGAGCACACAGACAGCGCAGCCTCCACACTAATCAGGATGCTCAGGACAGCAGGCAACCGACACAGAGAGGTGGGAGGTGATAACAGCAGGAATGCAGCTGCTGCCCGCACACGCCCGGTCGAGGGCATAACCAAGCGCCCTTCCCCCTTCAGGGAAGACATGTGCATGCCTGGGGCCCCCCGCAGCCTCCCTGGCCCACTTGCCCTGCAGGAGCCGGGCCTGACCCTTGGGGGAGCGGCCAGGGTAACCCAGGGCCCTGAGCCAGGTTGGCAGGGTGCGATCAGGGGGCGGGGCACCACCGGGCCCAACCTACAACAGGTGTGACCACAACCCACCCGGGCCGCCGGTCACCATGGAGCTGGGCCTGTTGGGCGCCTGTGGGATGCACCTAGCTGTATGCGCAGAGTCGTACGGCTCCCACACAGAACTCCTGCACATCTAGACTGCTGAAGTGCACCTGGCTGCCCAGCTGCACATGTGCATGGCCAGGAGCACTGCCAGAGCCCAGAGAACCCACCATGGGTGCAGGCGCTTCCTGACCCAACTCAGGGCCCAGCAGGTGTCTGAGGCAGCCCGACAGGCCCTCCTCCACACCCGGGGTGGGGTGCAGCATTCCGCGAGGCAGCCAGGCAGTTCCAGTGGTGGAGGGAGACCATGGGGCACACTGCCCTGATTACAATGCCCACTGACTGATGGAGTGGGTCATGGGAGTGGGCACAGGGGTGGTGAGCCAGGGAACTAGCCCAATGGGACAAGGCCACCTGGAGAGTGCACTTTTGGATGGAAAGGAACATCCTCCTATGACTCGCGGAGCTGTTAACGCCCTGACTGGAGCAGCAGGCCACCCCATGCGGGCCCCCATACCCATGGTCAAGAGGGTCACCATCAGGGTGTGGGCCCTTGCAACACCGGACTCCTGCCACTCTTTCTCGCAGCACTTCAGTGTTGGGGTGAGCACTGTTGCCAGGATCCTGCGGGACATCTGCGAGGTGGTGGAGGGCGTGCTCCTGGACTGAGTGTTCCAGCTGGTGGACCAGGAGGCCGTGATGGCTGGCTTCACGGCAGGTGGATTCCCCAACTGCATGGGCACCGTGGACAGCACCCACATAGAGATCCTGCGCCCATCCACCGGGGAGGCATCGGAATATGTCAACCGGCACGTGTACCACTCCCTGCAGCTGCAGGCGGTAGTGGACCACCAGGGTCAGTTCATAGACATTTACACGGGTCACTTTGGTTGCAGCCACAATGTCCGGATCATGACCATCTCTCCCTTCTATGCTCGGATGTACCACGGAGACTTTGCGGACATGGGTATGACACCTATTGAGGGGGTGATGATGCCCCCCTGCATCCTGGGAGACCCAGTCTACCCACTTACCCGCTGGCTGATGAAGGCGTACCTGGTTGCTAAGAACCCTGTGGAGGTGCTCTTCAATACTCGCCTGTATGCAAGCAGGACTGTGGTCAATAGGGCCTTCGGAGCCCTCAAGCAGTGCTGGAGTAACCTAGGGGGCCGCCTGGACTACATGGTGGAGACCTCCTCCCTCATGATCAGAGTCTGCTGTGTGCTGCACAACGTGTGCGAGACCGAGGGTGCTGCCCTTGACTACCCCGGTGCCCACCCAGCCCTGTGCCTCTCTATGTGAATGCTAAGAACCCACGGGAGTACCGCTACGCAAAGTGCATCCGTGCTGCCCTGGTGAGGCAGATCAGTTGGGAGGCCGAGGCCTGAGGCCATGCTCACCCCCCCCACCACTCCAGGACCCCCAGCAGCACCCTCGCTGTGTCTCTACTCACCTTTGCGCCCCTGACCCTGGGCCCACTTACAGACACACAGAGGCTACTGTGGTTCCCGTGCATTTATTGTTTCAGCCATCTACATGTGCTCCCACCACCTTGCCCTCTACCCACCCCCCAGTGCTCCCCCCCTCAGGTCACCATCCTCCTTCCCTCCATCCCCCCTTCAGCCATCCAATGGGCACTGCGGAGCTCTGGGAGTTCCCTTCCCCTCCACTGTCTGTGTCCCCAACGGTGTACTGGGAGGCCTCAGTGTCCTGAGGGTTGGACTGTGGTGGGAGGGCGGGTGGGCCCAGGGCTGGAGGGGCCTCCTGGCCAGAAACTCCCTCCAGAGGCCTACAGGGACCAGTAGGCGGAAGCATGGCCCCAGCGAGCATGCTGGCGGTTGGGGCGGTGGTGGTGGAGGTGGGGGCACCGAGGGGCCCGACATCGGGGCTGGGGCAGACAGGTTGCCCAGCGGGGCAGCTGCCATGACATAGGCACTCATAGTACCCTCATGTAGGAGCAGCGAGGTGGCTATGTCATGGGACCGGTCCATCTTTGCAGAGTGGTCGCTGACCATTTGGACTATGACTTGTTCCAGCCGCCCAACCGCCTACACCTGCCTGCTGTGCCCCCGATGGTCCCTCCCCCATTTAAGGCGCACCTCCACCTGGAGCCTCCGGTCCCTGGCCTCTGCCTGCTGCACGGTCCTTTCAGTGGCCGCCTCCGTGCGGTCGATGGCCGCAATCATCCGCTTGCCATGCTCTGTGTCCTCCGCCTACTCCTCCCTGCGGCGCCATACCCATGCCCAGTAGTCCCTCATCTGTTGTGCTGGAGGCACTGGTCTACCTTGCTGGTCCCTGGCAGGTCTCCCTGTTGGGGTGCACGGTAGGGCATGGTTAGCCGCCCCAACATCCCACCCCCCCATCATTTGCCATGGATGGGGGGCCCTGTCCCCCCCATTGGGATGATTTCTGGTGCCCTCCCCCAGCTGCCCCCTGCACCCGGCCCCAACCCAGAGTCCGGCTTCCACAGCCAGGCTCTCCGGGCCTCCCCTCCCCCCCATCGTGTTGCCTCACCTGGGGCCTCTGGTTGCTCCTGGGGCTGCTCTCCTACATTCCCCTTGCCAGGCTGTCTCAGGTGCCAGAGCTTGCCACAACCTGTGTGGGAATGGGGAGGGGGTGGATGGGGGTGGGTGGCCCGTGTCTCCAGAAGCCTCTGGGCCCCTCCATCGGGGTCCGGGGCATAGGGGGGTTGTTGAGGGTGGGCCTATGGCCCGTATGCCCCCTTCCACCATCCATTCCCCCACCCATTCTGTGTCCCATCCTGCCCACCTGCTTACCTCTATGTTGATCTTGGAGCCCTCCGAGGCCAGTCCCTTGGTGTGGCTGAGGTCCCCCTGTGTGCACTGCCTGATGGTGACCAGGGTGCTGGCCTCAGATCCTCCAGCTTCTGACCTCAGCCGGGGATTATCTGGGCTGGTGCACGAGGGGGGCCTGCTAGTCCCCAAGGTCCCGGGGCATTCCTCTTGGGGGACGGGGCTCCTGGAACCGGTGTCTTCACTGGGGATGGCAAGGGGCGGTGGTAACTCAGCCCATTCCCTGCCCTGGACCACGGCGCTCTCCACGAGGTGTGGGGTGACTATTGAGCCCTTCATTTGTAGGATGCAGTCCAGGGCTTTGTAGTAAGGGGAGGTCCGGGCTCCATGGCCGACTGCCGGTTGTTGTCCCTAATGACTCCTTGGCTTTGACTGGCACTGTGCCACTGTCCTGTGATGCTCTTCCGCCTCCACTTCCTGCACAATATCCTTGAAGACGTTTTCATTACGTTGGTACTCCAGGGTCCCGCAGATCCTGATAAAGTCCTGGGTTTCCATGTGCCCCCATTGCCCCCCTCGATGGTATGGCTGTCTCCCATGGGCTCCCTCCGGGTCACAATCTTCCCCCTCCTCCTGCTGCTCCTGCTCCTCCACCTGCCCTCCAGACGTCTCCTCTGGGGGCTTGGGCTCCCGGGCTTGTTTCCGTGTCTGCAGGTCATGAGAGCAGGGGGCTGGTTACCGGGTTGCCACGGCCCCATGTCCCTCCCCCGTTCCCCCCTTCTGCCCCCCCTTGGATCCCATGCACTTCTGCTGCCCCCCCTTCAGTCCCCTTACCCCTTTCCAGTGCCTCGTCCCCCAGGCTGGCAGCAGGCACTGGTTTGGCCCATCCCAGCTGCTGCTGCTGCTGCTGCTGCTGCTGCTGCTGCTGTCCCTCCACCGCCTCCAGGTGCAGCATGACTGCCCCTCCTCTGTCTGCACCTCCACTACCTCCTCCTCCTCCTCCTCCTCCTCCTGCCATTCTCTCTCTCCCACCACTCTCCTCTCCCTTTCGCCTTGCTCCATCCTGCCACATTCTCCTGATGCAGTGTGCCCTTTAAATATCCCTCCCCAGCCTGTGTTGTTGCTGGTTTCCTGGTAGCGACACTGTGTGCTTTGTCCCCAGCTGGGAATCATTTTTCTTGATTCTGGCCAGTGGTTGCCATTCAGACGTGACTTTTTTTTGTTTCCCATTGGGAATTGCTTTGATCACGCTTTTGGAGATGGTCCTGGCCAGAGCTCTGGAAGCATGGTTGATTTTGACCCCTGGTGGGGATTGACTGTGGTGAACATCTGGCGCCCATGAAACAGATGTTCAGGGAGCTTTGACCCCACCGCAGGGTTGAGTGTGGTTCACTGTGGTTGACTGTGATCTCATAACGTCTTAAAATAGCCATAGTTTACACATCCAGACTGGTCAATTATCATTACAATCACATCCTGCAGCACTGTGACAGAGGACATAAGAGAATCTCTTTTTGCTCTTTCCTAAACAGATGTTTCTGTCTTCCCAGTAACAAGTTGGGGAGAGATGTTGGTATGGTCACAGCACAGAATGAGGATATTTGGTTGACATTTCTGCTGGCCAATTGGCATCACAAACTGATCTTATACCACAGTGACACGTAAGAGAATCCCTGGCAAAGGCTCCTTCTCTGTGCAGGCATATAAAATTGGGACCCTTTATCACATAGTTCTAATATTTGGCAGAGATAATAATGAAAGTATTATATACAGCCCTGCCAAATTGCATGTACACTGGTTGGACTATAAAGTTGTTGAAGTCAGATACATTTATAAGTTAAATGCTTATACCACCAGGAACCTTTATCCAATCCTTCTGAAAGTTGGCAGAGTTAGTAAATATGAGAAGGTGTATAAACCTGCCAGGTGTTATCTACATTAAACATGAAGCAAAAAAGTTACAGCTACAAATGTATATGAAGATTTTTGCAAAATACTATAATTCAACTGCCTATAAAATTGGACTCCTTATCCAATTGTTTTGGAATTTGGTACACATAATGCCTTCCATTGGAGGTACACGCCTTCCATGGGTATTTTCAGATGTGATGGGGCCAATTGGCCCCGTCATGGGAACAAACCTTTGATTCCCCGCCGGGGCCACTGCGTCACGGATGAACAGATGTGGTGGCGGCTCCCAGCAGGGAATCGGGGAGGGGGTGGGCATGTGCAGCACAATGTGGGGCTGCATGGCCCCACCCCCCATGCTCCCCTGCTGCCCGCCCTCTGGAGAGATGGGCGGACGCCGTGGCCAATGCAACCACAGCGACTGCCCAAATTGACCACAGCCCGAAATGCCTGCGGGGATTCCGGGTTGTGGCTGCCATCCAGATGAGATGGCTTTGTTCATCACGGCGGGGAATCACATTCACCACGCGACCAGCCCCGGCACCGCGGGTTCAGCCGATCACGTGGTGAATGTCATTCCCCGCCGCGATTGACCGTGATGAACATCTGGGGGGGACCTTCTGTTCCCCCCATCAGACGTTACAGGATCACTTTCACCATGTGCAGATTCACTGTGGTTGATTGTGATCTCGTAACGTCTGAAAATACCCCATGTCTCTGTCAAATATAGTGAAAAACAAAAATGTTACAGCCAAAATATGTTTTCAATTGAAACCAATGGAAACCAAAAACAAACACATAAACGAAAATTTGATATTTATGAAAATGAAAATGACAAATTTAAATAAAGAAAACAAAAAAACAAAAAATACATGGGCCCCTGGTGCACACCTTTAATTGAGATAAGTATTTCATGGACTCAAGTTTGCCAGCTGCCAAGATTACAATAGCTCTTTCTTCTACAAATAACAGCATATGGTTCTACAAAAATAATGCATGGCATTAAAATCAGTCAATGCAGGATAAGAGCAGTGATCTAACTTATCCTGACAATTAAAAATCCCATTAAAGCTAATAAAATCATAAAATGTCCATGGTAAACAGTTAACAATCATGGGAAAGGATCCAAAACTAAGCAGAGTGAATCCATTTCCCTGCTGTGCTTGCAACAGTTTTACTTTGGTGGAATTTTCTTTAGAGTCAGCCTGGCAGAAGTGAATGAGGATTTCCACTTAATGTTTTTACAATGAAAATTCTCAAAGGGTCAGATTCTACCTTTATACACAGTAATATTTGGTACGCTGTGGTTTAGCCACACAGAGTTTAATTTCAAACTTCAAGCATAGTTAAAACTAATTTGCAGGAATTGGGGGGGGGGGGACGGACACAAATCACCTCCACTGTGAATAGTATATTTAATGAAGCTCTCTTAAGTACTTGCAAGGTGAGGCCCGGAGTTGAGACACACCATAAGTAATTACAGGGTGAAACTCTTTCTGAGAAAGTCAATAATGCAAGTAGCTGTGTTAATGGGCCATGATGGGAGCAACCTGTTGCCATCAGTAGTTGGGAGGGGGGGTTAGGAAATTTTAATTTAATTTAATTTATTTATTTAATATTATCCCTGCCTGCCTCAACACTCCCTCTCCTCCCCTTCCCTCCCCTCTCCCTCCCCTCCACCCAATCCCATCCACCCCTATCCCTGCCAGTCAAATGCCTGGCTAAACAAGAAGGTCTTACATCTCCAGAAAATGAGCAGGCTGAGGCAGATCTCCATGGGGATGGAGTTCCATAACTGTTGGGCAGTAGAAAACTTCACCAAACTTCACATGGTTCACCATGCAACCACTTCACGGGCTTTACTGTGAAACCAAACTTCACGGGCAGTTGGTACCTGCAGGAGGGCATCCTTAGCCGACCTCAGAGATCATGGGTGAACATAGGGGAAGAGGTAGTCCTTCGGATACCTGGGTCCAAAGCCATTTCGAGTTTTGTAAGTTAAGGTCAGCAACTTGAATTGTGCTCATAACACTATTGACAGCCAGTGCGGACTCTAGAGCACTGGTGTAATGTGCTCCCAGAAACCCCCCCTCAAGAGAAGGTGGGTTTCTGCGTTCTGAACCAACTCCAGCCTGTGAAGAGTTTTCAAGGGCAACCCCATGTAGAGCACATTGCAGTAGTCTAGTCTCGAAGTTATGAAGGCATAGATGATGGTGGCCAGACCTAGATCTGATAGAAAAGGTACCAGCCTTCTCAGTAGATGAAGTTGGTGAAAAGTGCTCCTAGCCACCGCTGCAACCTAGCAATCCAGGCAGAGCAGTGGATCCAAGAGCACCCCAAGGCTGCGAACCTGAGTGACCAAAGGAGACTGGACCCCATCAATAACAGGGTTTCCTACATTCCCCAGGTCACACAGCTAACCAACCATCATTACCCAGTCTTGTCTGGATTCAGCCTCAGTCAGCTCACCTGCATGCAGTTCCCAATGGCAGCCAGACTGCAGGACTCAGAAATGAGCTGAGACCTCAAAAGGAAACCACCAGGGAAGAGGCTTCAGAATCCTGAGTCAAGAATGGGTGAAAACAGACATAACGCTAACTCAATTTTAACACCAGTTTAACACTGCTTTAATATTTCTTATCCATGTTGCAAGACTGTAAGCTCTCGAGCAGGGACTGTGTCTATTTTATTCTCTGTAAAGGTCCAGGTACATGTCTGGTGCTATATATAAATGCTAATTATTAATAATAATAATAATAATAATAATAATAATGCATAGGGCACCAATATTGTACAGCCCCTCAACATACATAAGAAATGTTGAAGCGATATTAAAATGGTGTTAAAGTGCAGTTAGCATTAAGTCTGTTTTCATGAATGACTGATGATAGCTACATATTTAGCATTTACATATTTTCAAAATGAAGCTTATGGCAGCATACTTGCGAGACCACCTCACCCCCTGGGTCCTGGACCGGCCCCTGCGGTCAGCAGGGGATGCCTCCCTCGGAGTCCCCTGGGTATTCCGGGTGACAACGATGAGGGGGGCATTCTTGGTGGCTGCACTGCAGCTCTGGAACTCCCTCCCAACGGAGGTCCATCTGGCTCCAGACCTCCCCTCATTCTGAAGCCAGATTAAGACCTGGCTATTCCGCCAGGCATTTGGCGAGAGGGACAAGTGAGGGGTGGAGGGTTGGGGGGTAGGGGGGTTGTGACTATGTTTTACAGTTTTAAATTATATTTTTATATTACATTTTTTATTATTTGTGTTTTTATTGTATTTTATCTTGTTGTAAGTCACCGCGAGCTGCTGTGGCAAGAGGGGGTGGCTAAGAAATTCAAGTAAAATAAATAAAATAAAAAGATTTCCTAAAACCTGTTTTTTGGGGGGGTGATTTTTTTTTTCCTGGTATTAATAATGACATTTCATTTTTGTGAAAAACCTAACAACATTTCAGAATAAATACAAAAAATTTAAAATAAAAAAAAATGGAATATACATATCAGGATGTAACTTTTTTGTTTTAAGTTTTATCTGCATGACATTTGGATGAAAAATACCCCTTACCAAGGGGATCATCACTGCCAAATTTCAGAAGGGTTGAGTAAAAGGTTATAAGCATCATGGTTTGTGATGTATTTCTGGTTGTGATGTCTTTGCTTCCCATACAATTTGGATGCAATTTGGACAGATTGTACCCCTCACTTAATTTATAATACTTGCTAAATTTTGTAAAGGTTGGATACCAGGTTCCTATTTACAGGTTTTCTGCACACATTTCCAAGCTGTAACATCTTTGTTTTAAAGCCAATTTGGATGAAATTAGGATAGAGTGTACCCCTCAGTGAAGGGATCATCCCTGACAAATTTCCAAAATATTTGATGAAAGGTTGCAATTTTATAAACAATTGAACATTTATGATTTTAACAGAAATCATGCAAATATTAGTCTTGAACATTTTGGGACAAAAAAAAGTTTTTAGGACATTACTGGGACTTCAGGCAGTAAGGTAGCGGGGAGGAGGAAACAGACCACCAAATCAAGAGACATTATGGACACATCCAGGCTGGCCAATTGGCATCCCAAGAACATCCTGCAGCAGATGCTTCCAACTTCCCAGAACAAGCAGGGGTGGGGGTGAGGTTGAGGTGGGCTCAATGAGGACCCATAATTGACATTTCTGCTGTCCAATTGGCATTACAAACCTATCTTGTACAACTGTGACAAACATAAGAGAATCCCTGATATAGGCTCATTCTCTGGACATGCTGCCTAGGCTTCCGACTTTCAAGTACCCAATTACAACAATTAGGGAGGCTTGGGGTGGGCATTGGGGAGCAAATTTAAGCTTCTGCCAAGCTGCACAGCCCCCACCATGCTCTTCTGAGGCTCATAGGCTGGTTTAGTGCTCTGTGTGTGTGTGAGACTGTGTGTGCTTCAGCCTTCAGCCTCACTGCAAGTACTCATAAAAGAAGAACTCTGCACCTATCCCCCCCTCCCTCCCATGTATGACCGCACAGTCTTCGGTATGCCAATGCCTGAAGCCTGTGTCAGTGATTCTGGCACCTGCTCCTACTCTGCTCTGCCCTCCTCCTCCTCTCTTCTTCACCCTCTCTACAAATGCTCCAAAAAACAGATCTCTGTATCTAGTAAAACCTTTATAATTTAAACAGAGGCAACACTGGCAATTGATTTAAGGAAATTTGCAATTTCTGTTAAAATCATAAAACTATAATTGCTTTTAAATTGGGACTCTTTATCCAATATTTTTTAAATGTTATAGACATGACCCCTTTGGTGAGGGGAACTACTGGTCCAAAATGCATCCAAATTGGATGGAAAATACAGATGTTACTGCCGGAATGTGTGTGAAAACATTAAATGATTAAATTGCTTATAAAATCAGGACTCTTTGTCCAATATTTCTTAAATGTGGAAGGATGATCCCTTAAAAAGGGGCACAATGAGTCCAAATTTCATCCAAATTGGATGGGAAATAAAGATGTTACAGCTGGAAATGTGTGCACAAACCATGAAAGTAAAATCTTTTATGAAATGAAAAACTAAGTTATAGCCAAAAATACTTTTCCTAATTAAAAGCAATGGAAAACTAAAATGAATGAAAACCAGAAAAATGAAAATGAAAACAAAAACGAAAATGAAAAGGGTCCTTGGTGCACACCCTTAAAATACACCCAGGAAAAAAAAACTTTTTGTAGACAAGCCGCTCTAAGCTCCTTTGATTCCAGGAAGGAATGGCTGCAGAGTAAGAACTTTAAGGATGCAATGGTCAATGATGCCATATGCAGGGCTGAAATTAATATCTGCAGTGAAGATTTTATTGGTTAGTTTGCTTCAATTTGGATCTGAAATAGTGGATACTCAGTCCCATTTCTCCAGATGGCCAATTTGGATATTTTGGTTTGGTTATTTTGATATAGTTTCAGTTACTTCATTCCGGTACTACTGTGCATGCACAGTAGCCAAAACAAAGTAAATGAAATACCAAAATAACTGAACAAAAATAACCAAAATCTCTTAAATGAACTAACTAAATAAATGGATCATGATGGATATTATTTGGATATTCAGAGAGTTATAAAAAAATACAAATAATATCCAAAAATCAGATCTGAAATGAGTACTTGATTTTGCACCTGTGGTTTCAGTCTAGGAATTCACAAAGTCGCCGAGATAGCCACAGTTTAGCTGCATAGCTGAGCAGATAAACAAAATTGGTACCTCCCTTTTTACCCTGCTTACCTCAGTGTGCGGGGTTTGTAAGGCTGGGTAAAAATGGTGTGAGGCTGTGGAAGTGGCAGGGTGTGAGGCCAGTGCTGTAGACTGGGTGATATTACCAATGGCAGTAATACTTGAGCACACCCATGTGGCCTACACATGTGCAAAAAGCCTGCACAAAATACCTAGCCCTTAGCACCTCTCCCACCCATGTTCATTGTTCATAGCCCCACCACTCAACCCCCCAGTGTCCCAAACAGCTGAGCAAAGTTAGGGGGAAGAAGAGCGGTTCTGTACCGTTGGCTGCTGTCTTGACTTTTTCTGGTACTGACTGTTTTGTTCTGTCTCTGGGGGAGATGTCTTCTGATCTCTCTTGGCTCTAGCACTCATTGATGTTGCCACTGCCACTGTTTTCTTGGAGAACTAGCTCTAGTTCCACCCAAGGGCCTTCACCCCAGGTTCTCCTACAGTCTGTGTGGTCCCCCAGGGGAAGATGGATCAGTCCACACATTCTCCACTCTACAGGAGCTGGAGTATTCTCTATACCCCAGTCCTCTACTCCTTAACCTTAGAACCCCACTGCCCTGGTTACTCTTGAAGTTACATGCCTACACTAATAATCTTGGCCTAAGAGCCTGGCTCACCGACATTATTATTTATTTATTTATTTTATTTTATTTTATTTTATTTTATTTTATTTTATTTTATTTTATTTATTTTATTACATTTTTATCATGCACCATCCTGCTGATAGCAGCCAAAGCCCACCACCCTTGTCCATGCCTTGGATCCCTTGCCCAGGCATCTGGCTCTTTCCCCATTCTGTGGGGTTTTGGGGTGGTTCTGGACCTTCTTCCAAGCCCCTCTGGTGACAAAGCTGCTGACATTCCTCACCCCCACCCCCACGCCCTTTCAGGTTCACTTGCTTCCCTGTGGGGCACTCACCAACATATTGGACCTACACCCGTAGGCAAATCCTACAGAACTCTTTAGACTTGTTTGCCTCCCTGTGGGCTGTCACAACTCTGGGACAAACCCTTACAGTAGACACAGATGGAACTCATCAGCATCTCATCACTGGGCTTTCTGAAGACCTCATGCCCTGAGTCCTATTCTTCATTTCTGGTACTCTGGCCCTCAGTCCCTTGGCTGAAATACCAGCTGCTGGTATGCTGCATCCCTAGTTTTGGGTGGGCCATCAGTTTCTTTCCTCCCTTGGCATTCCTCTTACTCAGGCACAAGGGGGTTGCCCCATCCTTGATTTGGGGCTCCATGGCAGCTTGCTCTCCTCTAGCCAGTTCTGGGCACACTAACACCCTCATAGCTTAAGGTTACACCCTCCAGGACCTTCCTGTAATCCCTTTGCCCCTTCCTGAGCAGGGTCAGGACTCCCACCTACCTCTCCAGCAAGGTGGCGTAGGAGCACCACACCCTGCTGCCTCCAAAGCTAACTCTTCTGTATTGCTGAACTAGCTCCAACTATAAAGCACCAGCCCTGTCCTATGATCAGCTCTTTCTGGTCATATGACCTACTGCTCTCTAGGCTCCTGAATAAGCCCTTCCACTCTGGTCCCAGGTGAGTAAGTGGTGAAGAGCTGACATGCTGTGATCTTCCTCCTGCAGAAACATACCCACAATGCTTCACCACAATCAGATACTGTGAAGTCCATGGGATACTTGTATTAGTGGTACAACTGCACCACAAATACAAAGTCTACTACTTGTTTCAGCTCTATCTGTATGCAGATGCAGCAATCTACCCCCATGCATTAAATGCAGGACTGGAGCTTTGAGTACACTACGCAGTAACAGGAGCAGGGGGCTTGTAACCTGCCCATAATTAGCAGATTCTGACTCTGAATGCTGTGACCATAGGGCCTGGCTACAGCAAATGTGTGGCTTACTAGCATCGCTCATTGGTCTCCAGATTTCAAAACATGGCATCTAGGTGCTGCCTGAAAGTTAAAGCTCTTAAATAATTTTAGTTTCCTGGGAGAGACGAAGAAAGTAATTGAAGCAAGCAAAAAGTGAAGATGTCATTCACATCAATAATGAAGTAAGCAGCTCCTCTAGGGTTAGGGAAACCAGCTGCCTCAGACATTTTGAACAAGAGCTTCCTGAAGAGCCTAGAGCCAAATAGCACATGTATTGGCTGTGAAGAGTATCACTGCAATCTGAGTCACAGCCTCTCCCAAAGACAGCAACAGAAACAGATGTTTCTACCCATAGGGGGGTACATTAAAAAATGGAACCAAGAAAATTAAATATCCAGATTGGGGACTGTCTGATTTTAACAATTACAGTAACAGGCATGTAGGTATATTTCCAATGTTATATCTTTTACATTTAAATAATTTAATTTGAATACACCTTAGGGAACACACACTAACAGAGTGATGTTCAAGCTTTTTGGTGCCAGTGCTAACTTTTATTGCTAATATGAAACTTATTCATTTCAATGGGGTTTGCACTGGCACTAAACCACATGAGGATCATGCTGTAAGGTTGGTCATGCCTCCTTACCCGTGTGAATTCAAATATTTCTCCAACTCAGGTACATTGTGCGAAGCCATAACCCTGAATGTTAAAAAGACTGATCTTTGGGAACTACACATTTTTAAACTTAAACCTATCTTTTACATTTAATTCCTCTTATTATAGGATGAACTAAGTAATAGGTTCAGAAACCCCTAATTCATGACAATTCCCCACCCTTTCTTGATTGCACCCATGACAGAGCTCAAAGCCCACCATTATCCCTGTTCACTGCAATGTAGAGCTGAAATGGCTGTAACCCATTGCATGTACATTACCCAATCCAAAAACTGTGGTTCAGTTAATAACAAATATTTGTTTGAGCCCTATCAGGTATACATTTTGGTTATTCTGTTTCTTCAGTTTGATTATTTCAGTCTTTTGGTCATTTCAATACTCGATTATGCTATTTTGGCAACATTTGCACTATTGTCCATGGGCAATTGCTAAAAATGATGTAACTGAAATACTGGAATACCTATGCATCACCATAACCTGAAGTTCCAGACACAGTGACCAGTCCAGGGGAATCAGTTCACCCCAAGGCTGTGAACCTCAGTGACTAGACGTGACTGGACCCTATAAATGAAAGGTGTCTCCATCTCACCCCACCTCTAAGGCAGGAAATCGAGCTCTCTATCCCACGCGGCTTTGCCGGCAAAGCTGCACCGGGGAGGGGGCTTTCGCACCGGCCGATCCCCATGCATATTCGGGCTGTGCATCCCTCCCGTAGCCCAAATATGTGTAAGGGGGGGCATGTGTGAAAAAGGTCTATGTCACATAACCTTCCAACCATCATCATTTCAGTCTTGTCTGGATTCAGCTTAAATTGGCTCACCTGCTGTCAGTCCGCAACTGCAGCCAGGCACTGCGTAAGCAGACACTGCAGAACCAGGTCAGATGGTTCTAAATGTATGAATAATCTCGCCCTTTACACTAGGCCTTTACCTTGAAAACCTGTAGTAAAATGCGTTTCTGGTTATGAACCAACATGATCATTTGGATTCCCATTTGGCATTTCTCTGTAACACAAAAGCACTAGATCCTGTGACATAATATGGCATGATTGATTACAGACTTCAATATATCATCAGACTAGCTTTCTGATCCTGGGTAAAAAAGATCCTATGGAAATTCAGGGACAAGGTTTATTGTATGAATAGGTTGCTGCACAACACTTAATGGGCATTAGCCAAAACATTGACAACATATTTAGAGAGCAAGAATGCCAAACATTTTACAATGATCAATTTAGGCTGTCACCAGCAAACTGGTGTTCACAGAGAGAGAGGCAGTGGACTGGAATAGCCAGATGGCATTGTTATCAATGAAATGGATGAGGTTGTTTCCAACTCATTTATTTGTGTAAATGTCTTTAATCTGGGTTTTCTGAAAAAGGGTTTAAATTTAATCTCTTCAAACAGATTACAATATTTAACAGATTAGTAAAAGTATACCCTAACTAGCTAAACATAGTCTCTCCTTTTACCAAAGTGTGGGTTAGGGAATGTATACTTTTTTACTCTTTAGCAGGAATCCAGATAGAAAAGAGACTGGGGAAGGTTCTCACCAGTAAATCAGAGAGGCAAACAAAGTGGTTTTATAGGCAACAACCACTTTTCAGTAACAATTTCTGCAGCATTTGAAGATCGTGGGTACAATCCTCAATCACCAAAATAAATGGGCTGTTATATTATTGACATCAGTGGGTTCAGGATTGCAGCTGGTGATACTTCCTGAAATTCTGTATCATTGTCAAACGACAAAGGGTGTCTGTACATATAATGCTTGCCACTGTTCCAGCTGTCTAATGCAGGGACTAGTGTTACGTTTGTTCAAGCAACCCCACAAGTTAGCTGCTTAGAGAACACAAGTTTGCTGCCCAGAACAAATCTGCGAAGCAGCCAAAAACATGACACGCATTGAATGTCTGCTCACTGCCACCCTAGAGGCACCTCACCCCTGAAAAATAACATTTCAACTGCCAAGCTTAGAATAGAGATTTAGAACCCCAGAGGCCCAGTTGTATGTATGCTAAATCTAAGGATTTCTTTTGCACCAATTGCATTCAAATGGAGCAGAAACAAATTTGAAACTTATTTTTTTTAAATTACATTCAGATATTTGTTTCCCAAAACTAATACCTGAATTTGAATTCATCGTCTCAGCAGAGATTGTTAAATTAATTACTTCTGCAATTTGTTTCTTCTTTGTTCAGTTCTTTAGGTCTTCGCTGCTACAGTGACACGGGTTAACCAATCAACAACTTAAAATGTCAAAAAGGACAATTCAATGGCATATGGAAAGCAAAAGAACAAGGAATGAAACTGTGAACAAGAAGCCTGCAAACTTGGAAAAATTAGTTTTCAAGATCCAGACAATTAATTGGTGGAACGGAAAGTTTGCATTGACTGTTTGCTTCAGCTTTTATTTCAAATGTTGTATATGAGCTACATGGCATTCAATAAAATAAGTAGATCAAGTTCTCATTGGGTGGCTCTATACATTCTGGTTAATGACAAGGGAAATCAAACCTGTGGTACTAATTGCAATCTCATCCTATAGCACAGCATCATGAATCAACAGTCATGCTGTTCTGTGTTTATGCTGCCACCTTTTGGATCAACTGGGAAAGCCCATTGGGTGGCATGACACCATAAATGGAATAAAGTCTCAAAGCGAAGCCCAAAAGCCCAAAAGCCCTTCTGATGAGACTGACAAGGCAAAGCTCCCAACTGCAAGGCAAAGCTCCCTGCTAGTAAAACTGCCAGGGTTTATTCTGAGCTTTTTTCCCAGCCCACCCCAGTTGTTTTCAACACCAAGAGATAGCACTGTTCTAGTTTACAGGGAGGGTGGGCTGGTTGGTTGGTCTGGGAGAGCAGGCAGGGGTGAGGTAGCTCAGTGAGTTGCGGGATACTGAGAAGGCTGGCTGAGGAATGGGCTAACTGGGATTGGCTGAGGGGGTTGAACAGGGAGGGAGGACTTGGAGAGAGCAGGTGGGGGTGAGCTAGCTAGGAGGGGACTGGGGTGTATGTGTGAGGCTGGTTGGGGTGGGAGGGGGTTGAGTGGGAAACAATAGAAAACCCCTTACTGGGCTGAAGGAAAAAGATGGCTGGCTGCCAAAGACACTGTGTCTGCAACAAAATGGCTGCCAAATGCAGGCTGATAGGGGGTGTGGCAGTCATGAAGAGTTTTGCACTGCTTTCACTTAGCCCTGTGACAGCCTATCCCCTTCCGTGCCATCTCTGTTTGCCATCCAAAATTGGATTGCAATTGGCCGGCACATCCCCTCTCTGCCCGCCTCCTACTGCTCCTCCCCGCATCTCCCTCCTCCCCTTCTCAGCCAGCCTCATGGCAGGCATGCTGAAGGCAAGCAAACTGTGTGGTCACCATAAAAACCATGGCAGGGCTTCCTTCCTTAGGAGGAGAAGATGGTGAGTTTTGTGTGACAGTGTGCGACTGCGTTTACCATGAAATCACGCCTGATGTTTACTGTTTAGCTTTTTAAAGTCCGTTGGTCTGTTATTGATTGTGACATTTGTGGGCCCATGTTGGTTTTCACAAGAATGAAAAAACATCAATCCATTACTGCTGCTGGTGCGAAACCAAGCTCTCTGCAATGCTGGCTCACAATGTCCAACAATGCACCAGTAACCACAGTGACTGTGGCAGTAGTCAATGTACCTCATGCACCTACTGACACAGCATTCGCAGCTATACTCATTAGGAATGTGCAAACAGAACATGGTTCAAATGTTCAGTCATTCGGGCGTTCAGTTTGAAACCCAAGTTCGGATTTGGCTGTTCAGTTCTGCGGAATTCAGTTCAGTCGAACTCGGCCGAACATCCAAAAATAGCGCTGTCAATACCAATACCGAATTCAAAGATTTTTTCGGTATCAGTATCATTTGGCCCTGAAACAATCCCTGGTCTCCACCCCTGGTTACAGGAAGTCTGTTACTCAGCTGCCTCCCCCTTCCAGTCATGTTTTTCCCACCCAAAGTCACATTTTTCTTGACCCCAAACTCATCCAAACTCACCCAAACATGACTGAACTGTTCGGCCATTTTTAAGTTCAGTTCGGTTCGGACGTTCGAACAGACCGATTTCGGGCCGAACTCCGAACATCCGAACTGCGTTCACACATCCCTAATACTCATCTGCACCTGCTGATGAACCTCAAGTATCTGCTGATACCGATACAATACATGCTGCTGTACCACCAATGATCTCATATACGCCTGCCCCTGCTTACGATCAGGAAGTCGGGAAAGCTCACGCTGCTATCAGAGATGCTGACAGCACAACATCTAAACCAACCAAGTCAGGGCGCAAGGGAATAATGAAACTAGCTTCCAAGTCTATAAAGCAGAGTGTGAAAGATGAAGTCTTTGTTGAAGATTTTTGTCAAAATGGTTGACACTATATTAGGTGTAGAGCGTGTTTCAAGTTTCAGAAACAGTAAAACTATTTTCAAAGAAAACTCAAGTCCCGTCCCCTCCAGAAGTGAGGGAAGGTGGGGTGCTTTGGGTGTGGAGGGCACGGGATTGAGGATAGGAGGCGCTTTGGGTGTGGGTGGGCAAGGGAGTGAGGGCAGGGGGCGCTTTGGGGGTGTGTGGGCAAGGGAGCAAGGGCAGTGGGGTGTTTTGGATGAGAGGTGCAAGGGAGCAAGGTTGGGGGGTGCTTCGGGTCAGGAGGAGGCAAGGGAGTGAGTGCAGGGTGTACTTTGGGTGTGGGGGAGGCAAGGGAGTGAGCGCGGGGGGCAAGAAAAAGGGCAGGTGATGCTCGGGTGTGGGGGAGATAAGGGAGTGAGGACAGGCGGTGCTTTGGGTGTGACGGGGCAAGGGAGCAAGGATGGGGAGCAATGGACATACTTTGTATGTGGGGGAGGCAAGGGAGCCAGGACGGGGGCAAGGGAGCCAGGGATGAGGGCACTTTGGGTGTGGGGGGCAAGGTATTAATGGTAGGAGGTGCTTTGGGGCAAGGTGGTGGGGCAAGGGAGTGAGGACAGGGGGGTACTTTGGGTGTGGGGGGGAAGGAAGCGAGGGAGGGGGGGGGACTTTGTATTTAACATAAAACTTGTATATTCCATAGTCAAACAACCTCCGGTTTATAAGAAGCGTTAAGGCTCTTGCAAATCCAATCATACACTAAAAAGCATGGAAATTGCAAGTTAAGGCTCCCGCCTTACCTTTTGTGCCATGTTAGCAGTAAAAACATTGTACAGTTTCGTATATTGTGGTCACTTACAACTTAGGGTGATTTCAGACATTACGCGGTCCCAATTCACCACAGTGGATTCCCGGCGGGGGTGAACAGATTAACCACCCCCCGTGGTCAAGGAAAGCCCCGAACAGACATGATGGGACCGGGACCACGGCAGGGAATCAGACCACCTGACCACAGCCTGGGGCAGCGCAACAAACATTACGCTGATCCTGGGCCGGGCCGTGGTCAAAGCACCCGGAAGGCGCCGGGGCGGCTCGTCCCGGCTGCTATTTTGTGCCCTTTAAATCTCCCTCCCTGGTCTGTGGGTGATTTCAGACGTTACGAGATCACGCTGAACCACACTGAACCACGCTCAACCCCCCCGCGGGGCCAAAGGGCCCGGAACGTCTGAACGGCGTGCGCCAGATGTTCATCACGCTCAATACCCACATGGGGTCAGTTTGAACCACGCTTCCCGGGCTAGCCGGGGGAAGGTCTCGGGAAGCGTGGTCAAACCAACCACCACAGGGAACCAAGCAAAAGTAACGTCTGGACGCCAATCCCCCAGCGGAACCAAAAAAATGGAGCCCCGGCCGGGGACGAGGCACGCAGCGTCGCTGCCAGGCAACCAGCACCAACACAAACACCGGAGGGAGATTTAAAGCGAGAGCAGCAGCAAGCAAGCGTGGCGGGATGGAGCGAGGAGGGAAGCGGAAGAGAGCGGAGGCACGAACAGCGACAGCGGCGGGACAGGAGGCGGAGGACGTGCAGCCAGGCCCAGCGATGCAGGCGGAGGGGGCACAGGTGCAGGAAGGGGGCACACGGGAGCACCCGACCAGGGAGGCGCCCCGGGAACACCAACCACAGCTGCAGCCGGGTCGCGCCGCCCCGGGGACAGCGGCCGGAACAGGCCCACAGGAGGCACCCAGGAAACGGGTAAGGGCACCCACTGGGAGGGGAACAGGGGGCACAGGGGAACCCCCTGTGGAGGGGGCCGGGGGGACCCCGGGCGGAAGGCAGGGGGGCAGGGGGACCCCGGGCGGAGGGCAGGGGGGCAGGGGGCCCCCGAGAGGGCCCACACCCTCACCCAGCAACCAACCACCCCCCTTCCCCCCCCCAGACACGAAAGTCGGCCCGGGCGGACGAGCCCCAGGAGGAGCCCGGCCCCCGGCCCCCGGAGGCGCACCCCCAGGAGGAGGTGGAGGAGGAGCAGAGGCAGGTGCAGCATGAGCTGCACCGGGAGGAGGAACAGCAGGGGCCCAGCCGGAGGAAGGCCTATCACAGAGGGGGACAGTGGGGCCTCCAGGAGACCCGGGACTTCATACGGATCTGGGGGACCCTCGAGTACCAGGTGGAGCTCGCAATAAACCAGCGCAACGAGCATGTCTACCGGGACATCGTGCGCGACATGGAGGCGGCGGGGCACGAGCGCACTGTCAACCAGTGTCGCTCGAAGGCCAAGGAGCTCAAGAGGGGGTACAAGGCCCTCAAGGACAATAACAGCCGCTCCGGCCACGGGGCCCGCACCGCCCCCTACTACGATGCCCTGGACCGCATCCTTCACATGAAGGGCTCCATCGTTGCCCCACGCCTGGTGGGCAGCGCTGTGGTCCAGGGCAGGGAGCGGGCCGAGGTACCCCCTCCCCTCGCCGCCCGCCCGGTAGACACGAGCTCAGGGGACCCCCACCCCCAGGAGGACCACCCGGGACCCGCAGAAGCCCCAAGGCCCCCCCCCAGCAGCAGCCCGGAGACATCCCAACGCCGGGCCGGCCAGGCGGAGTCGGAGGTCGGCACCTTCACCACCCTCAGCCAGTGGTCCCAGGGGGAGCACTCCCAGGGTGAGGCGCCGGGCTCCGAAGGCTCGGAGACGGACATAGAGGGTAAGCGGGCCCCCAGGGCAGGGGGGGGGCATGACCAGGGGGCCGGTGGCAGGGGCGGGGGCCCTGCTGCAGGGGCCACAACCAGCCCCCTTCACCCGCTCCCCCCTCTCCCGCCCGCAGGACATGGGGAGCCCCAGGACCGGGCCAGCGAGACGGTGCAGGCCCCCGCGGAGGGCACAGGAGAGCAGGTGCCGGACCCAGGTAAGGCGGGAGGGCTGGGATGGCGGGAGGGCCCCCCGGGCGCCAGCCCAGGGGGGCCTCCGGCCTCAGTGGGGGAGGGGGGGCAGGGGGCCCCGGGACCCGACCCCGCTAGGGGACAGGGCCCTGCACTGACCCACCCGCCCATTTCCACAGGGCAGCCCCCGCGCGCGGCGCCTCCGCCGGCCGCGGCCCCAGCCCAGCGGATGCGGGAGTACCGGGCGCGGGTCCGCAGGCGCAGGGAGGAGCAAGCGGAGGACATCGTCCGCAGGGCGGAGGAACAGGGGGAGCGCATGATCGCCTCCGTGGACCGCATGGAGGCGGCCATAGAGCGGTCCATGGAGAAGGCCCTGGAGACAGACCGCCGGCTGGAGGCGGAGGTGCGCCTGGAGCGGAGGCGGGAGCGCCGGGAGCACCAGCGGCAGCAGGGGCTGCTCAGGGGCCTCCGGCAGGACATACAGGGCATGGTGCGGGAGCACAGTGCAAAGATGGACAGGTCCCACGACATTGGGACCTCCCTGCTCCTGCATGCGGGCACCATGTGTGCCTACGTGATGGCCGGCGCACCTCCGGGCGCCCTGCCCGCCCAGGTCCCCATGCCGGGCCCCTCGGCGCCCCCGGGCCCAGCCCTGCCGCCCCTGGCGCCCCCCCGGCCCCAGGGCCCTCGCATGCGCCTCCCAGTGCCCCCGGGCCTCCGGAGGGTCCAGCCCCCCCGGGGCGCGACCGGGGCACCGGGCACAGCTGCCCATCCGCCGCCCGGCCCCCTGCCGGGGCCGGGACCGGCCCAGGACACGGCAGGGGACACGGACAGTGGGGGGGAGGGGAGCTCCCAGAGCTCGGTGGGCCCAAGCGGCCGCACGAGGGGTCGGCCCAGGAAACGCGGGGGGATGGTGGGAAGGGGGGGGAGGGGGAGGGCCACATGAGGGCGGGTGGTGGACGGGGTCACGGGCACGGGGGTGGGGAGGGGGCACAGGGTGATTGTGTGAACTGTGTGGGCAATAAAGTGTTGTAAAGAGACAGTTGTCCCCGGCCCGTTTGTGGGGGGGACAGGGCTGTGGGACCGCGTGTACAGGGGCATTGGCACGGAAGGGGGGGTGGGGCCCCCAGGGGCGGGAAGGCCCTCACAGCGGGCCCCCCCGGGCGATGTGGGTTGCAAGGGCGTTCCGGATCCTTTTGGCATACCGGTACTCCCGGGGGTTCCCTGCGTTCACGTACAGGGGAACAGGACCGGGGGGCCGGTGGGGCTCGGGGTACTCCAGGGCCGCCCCCTCGGTCTCGCACACATTGTGCAGAACGCAGCAGGCACCGATCACCAGGGCGGAGGTGGGGACGGTGAAGTCCAGGCGGCCAGCTATACTCCTCCAGCGCTGCTTCAGGGCCCCGAAGGCACGCTCCACCACGGTCCGGCTCGCACACAGGCGGGTATTGTATACCTGCTCCGCAGGGGTGCTCGGGACAGGGTAGACCTTCATCAGCCAGCGGGTCAGGGGGTAGGCGGGGTCCCCCAGGATGCAGGGGGGCATGGGAACACCCTCGATCCACCTCATGCCCATGTCCGCGAAGTCCCCCCGGTACATGCGGGCATAGAAGGGGGAGATGGTCATGATCCTGGCGTCGTGACTCCGGCCGGAGTTGCCCGTGTAGATGTCTATGAAGCGGGCCCGGTGGTCCACCACCCCCTGCAGGTGCAGGGAGTAGTATCCGTGCCGGTTCACATACTCCAGGGCCTCCCCCGCGGCCGGGCGCAGGATCTCGATGTGTGTGCCGTCCACGGCTCCGATGCAGTTCGGGAAGCCCCCGGCCGCGAAGCCAGCCATCACAGCGCCCTGGTCCAGGAGCTGGATGGTCCTGTCGAGGAGCACGCCCTCCACAGCCTCGCACACATCCCGCACGATGCAGGCGACCGTGCTGAGCCCCACCCCGAAGTGCTGGGACACGGAGCGGCAGGAGTCGGGCGTTGCGAGGGCCCAGACCCCTATGGCCACCCGCTGGACCATGGGGATGGGCTCCCGCATGGAGGTGTGCTGCCGCTCCAGCCAGGGCGTGAGGAGCTCCGCTAGGCGCAGCAGGGTGGCCTTGCCCATCCGGAAGTGGGACCCCCACTCGGCCTCCCCCCAGTGGGCCTGGGCCCGCTCCCACCAGGCCTGGGGCCGCTCCGTGACCCATAGGCTCCGCGCTATGGGCATAGCCAGCAGCGCTGCCCGGCGGAGGGTCTGCGTTGCCCAGCGGAACCGCCTCGCGGCCCCTCGGAGCGCAGCGGGCCGGGTGAGGCTCCGGCAGGCGGCCAGCCACGCCCCCCAGGCCCGGCGCCGAGCCCTGAGCCGGGCACGGACTCTCCTGCGGGCCTGCTGGCCCCGGAGGCGCACGCCAGCCCGCAGGGCCAGGACATAGCGCAGGCGGACGGCCAGGTGCACCCTCTCGGTCAGGAGGCACAGCTGCTCAGTGTGGTCACGGTGCCACTCAGCCGCGAGCGCGAGGAACATCCAGTTCCCACCTGCCCTATCGCGCTCCATGGTGCTGGGGCCCCGGTGGGGGCTGGGAGCGCTTATGGCGGCCCGGTGCTGGTGGCTCCGCCCGGGGGTCGGCCTCGCGGGCCTGCGCGCGCCCTGTGCCGGTGCGTTCCGGCTGCTCCCGCCCCCAGCACCCCGGGCCCCCTCCCCTCGCTGTTTGTAGCGGGATGGCCTTGAAGGTGCGATTAGGCAGACAGAGAGCTCGCTGTTGTTCTCTGCAGCTGTGCCGGGCCCGCACCCCACGCCTCGCTCTGTTGTGCTACAATGTTGCGGTGCGGGCCCGTGTTCCCTGTCCCGGGGGCCGGGCCGAGCCTCTCCCGGCCCTGGGCAGTCTGTGTGCCCTCCGGGCTCCGTGTCCCATTCCCTGTTGTGCTGGACCATGGCTGGCTGCCCATCCATGGGGCTCCCGCTGTCCGGCCCCCAAGGGGCCCCCCATATCTGGGCCTTCCGCGAGACCATGTCTCTGTGCGACCTGTGGCACACCCCTGCCGTGCAGCTGCTCCTGGCCGGGCCGGGGAGCCGTGCAGGTGCCTACGAGAGCCTGAGCTCCGGGCTCCGTTACTTTGGCCATGTGGTGAGCGCCCGTGATTGCCGGCTGCATGCGGAGGCCCTGGGGCTGGCTCGTTTCCCCGAGGGGCGCATCCCGGAGGTGCTGTGCGCCCATGTGCCCTGGAGCGCCTCGGAGACCGTGTCAGCGCTGGTGGTGTGTGGTCTGGGCGCCTACTCGGAGTGCCTGGCCGAGGGTGGCCCTGCCTTGGCCGTGAGCTACTTCTCCTGTGTTCACGGGGCCCGTGGGTACCAGCGCACCCGTGGGGCGGCGTTCCAGCGGCTTCTGGAGCTGGGGCATCTTCCGTGGCCCCCTTCTGCTGCCTGCTGTGTGCCGGAGCCCTCCGCGGTGGAGATGTCATCCCTGTTGGCGGTGTGGGCGCGTGTGGATGTGCAGCTGGCCCTCACCATGCCCGATCCCTTCGAGGCCTACTACCTGATCGCCCACTACATGTCCTTGCAGGGGTACCGCCGGGGCATGCTGCACTGGCCCCACCTGGTCCACCGGGCGGGCCACCCGGGCCCTCGGGCCAGCGGGGCCCCCGGCAGCGGCCCGTGAGCCCCGCGTCGCTGGCCTGCCCCCCCCGGCGTGGTGCCCCCGTGTGGGCTCCCGCCCCGGCCCGGGGGGGGGCCCTGGTCCCCGCTGGCCGCTCCCGACCTGCGGACCCCACCTCGGTGAGCTCCCGCCCGCCTCGCTGCTTGCTGCTGCCCCTGGCCGTGGTCCTGGGCCCCCTCCATCCCCGTGACTCCGTGGGTGCTGCCTGAGCGTCGCTGGTGCTGCGGAGGAGCACCGCTGGACCCGGCTGCCCTGCCTGTGCCAGCCTTTGACTGTGGGGCCCCCTTCCTCCTCCTCCTGGCGCCCCTCCGCCGGCCTCGCTGTGCTTTGGGGGCCCCCAACGTGCCTTGCTCCGGGGGTCCGCCCCCCCCCCCCGACCGTGACTGCCTCTGTTCCTGTGGGGGCACCTCCTTGGACTGGACTGGACTGGGGTGGTGTGGGGGTGGGGGTTGCTGCTGTCCGTGCCTTGCCCCGTGGTGGTGCCCCCCCCCCCCCTGCCGGTGTTCCGGGTGGGGCGTTCCGGGCGCCCCTTCCCCCCTTCCCGGCCTTTCCCTGGTGTGAGTGTGTGTGCCCGGGCGTGTGGCCGTGCATTGTGCCCTGCTGCGGGACCGCTGTGTGAGCCGGCTGTCAGCCTGTTCTCGCTCTTCCCCCCTCCCTTCCCGTTTCCCTTGTGTGGGCGTTCCCTTGTGTGCCTTGTGGCTTCGTTTGCCCTCAGGCGGCCATGTCTGTGTCCCGCCCCTGCCCGGTGCCTTGTGGGGGTTTAGCGCCCGCCGGGGGTTCGGCTGCACGTCTGTTGTGCTGCCACGGGCCGTGATGGTGCGGCCCGGTTCCGGGCCGTGGTCCCGTTCCCGGCACGTCTGTTTGGGTCGTTTTCCAACCCCCGGGCGTGGTTGCGCTGTTCGCCCCCCCTGGTGGTTCGCTGTGGTGAACCGGCCGCCCGTAACGTCTGAAAGTACCCTGTGTTGTTGCTGGTTGCCTGGCAGCGATGCTGCATGCTTCGTCCCCGGCTGGGAATCATTGTCTTTGGTTCCGGCCTGTGGTTGCCATTCAGACATTACTTTTTTTTGTTTCCCATTGGGAATCTCTTTGACCACACTTTTGGAGATGGTCGGGCCAGAGCTCTGAAAGCATTGTAGATTTTGACCCCATGTGGGTATTGACTGTGGTGAACATCTGGCGGCCGCCGAACAGACATGCAGGGCGCTTTGGCCCTGCCACGGAATTGACTGTGGTTCACTGTGGTTGAGCGTGATCTCGTAATGTCTGAAATCACCCATTGGCTCCATGCACCCATACTTATTTTGCCTTCGTCTTCATTCCCAATCCTCTTCATTTTTGCAGTTTGGGAGCAACACTGAAGCTGGGGACAGGAGGGTGTGAGCTGACCCATCACCCCCTCCATTTCCTCTTCTTTTGTGTTGGTTGAGGAGAATGGGACAGATAAGTAATGTTTCGTAACCCTCCCTCTTACCCGCTAGTTCCCACGGCCCTCCCAGAGCACAGTGAAGCTGGGTAAAGTCATATACAAATGTTTAATTTAAACTTTAAGTTGGGTACCCATTGAAATTGATTAAATGGAATGTCCATTGGAAGGAATGGAGGCAACAACAATGCTCATTTCTAAATACATACTATTGTAATTCCAACATCCAATTAAGTGAGTGTGAAATAATACAACACAGCTGTATCTTTGTGAGTACATGGGGAAGGCAAGAGGGTGTGAAATAATGGAGAAGGCACCAGATCCAGTAAGTGGAATGGTGGAATGATAGGGGAAAATACAAAGAATGTGCAGGATCAAGTAAGTGGGTGGAGTGACAGGAGGAATTAGAAATAGTTACAATAACAAGGTTCTGAGTGAAATAGTTAATTCAGAAGACTGATGGGATACCAGGGGGAGCAGTCCTATCGTTTAACCCATTTACCATAGCTGACACCCTATCCTTTGAGTCCCAATAGCCTCCCTCCCTGTTATTCCACTTCCTTTCCTGGGTTGTTGTTTTTTTGTCATTCCACACACACCCTTACGTCTGTTCCATATGACACACACAGTTAAACATTATATTTCTCCCAGAGCTTTTGAGTTCTCTGTGAGGGGAGTAGGAGCTAGAGGATTAGAGGGATGACTTGGACCCAGGGTTTCTGCATCGCCGTTTTCTGTTACAAGGTTGAGAGCAGAGCAGGGGGGATGAGAACAAGCTAGGAACCAGGACTACTGAGTTGATTTTGAAGGGAGTTCAGCCTACAGGATTAGAGTGGGGTGGAGAGGCTGGAAGCCAGGAGTCCCGAGTTCTCTGTTAAAGGGTTGGGACCAAGTAGATTAGACGGGGAGAAGGGGAGGGAGCCAGGACTCCTAAGTTCTATCTTTCTTGAAGAGGAAATGGAGGGGTGAGGGGCCAGCTCACAACCTCCTATCCCCAGCTCCAGTGTTTACCCCAACTGCCAGAGGAAGAGGATTGGGCCTGAAAGACGAAGGCAAAGTGTGGGTGCATAGAGTCTAAGTTGCAAGCGAGCACAATATGTGAGACTGTACAATGTCTTTACTGCTAACATGGCACAGAAGTTAAGGTGTGACATGTTTCCTGATTCTTTTGCAGATAAAATTGCCTAGATGCACCATTATCTTGATATTGCATTTAGGACAGTGGATGTATCCGAGGTACAGGAAGCCCCGCCATGTCTGTTGTTGTGGGATAAGTTTCAGTGGGTGTTGTCCGCTGATGCGACGGATGTCCTTGGGTCTGTTTGGGTCACCTGTTGTGAATTAGATCCATGCCCGTCATGACTGGTGAAGGCCAGCCGGGAGACACTAGGGCCATTGCTGGCAGGGGTGGTCAACACCTCCCTTAGGGAGGGCAGGGGTGCCGAGCCATCTCAACGAGGTGGTGGTGCGGCCTCTGCTCAAGAAGCCATCTTTGGATGTTGACTCCCTTTCCAGATATTGGCCAGTCTCTAACCTTTCCTTTTTAGGGAAAGGTTATTGAGCGGGTGGTGGCCTGGCAGTTACAGGGGCATCTGGACAGGGTCAGCTTTCTTGATCCCTCACAGTCTGGTTTTCGCCCCGTGTTTAGCATGGAGACTGCATTGTGGCCTTGGTCGATGACCTGCACTGTGAATTTTGATCTTACTGGATCTGTTGGTGGTGTTTGATACCGTTGACCATGAGATGCTAGTGGCGAGGCTGTGGGACCAGGCTGGGGTGAGCAGAATTGTTCTTGAATGGTTCTGCTCATTCCTGTTAGGGAGAACTCAACGAGTGGTTCTTGGGGAATGTACATCAACTCCCCAGAATCTCACATGTGGAGTCCTTCAGGGTTCTATTCTGTTCCCTCTCCTGTTCAAAGTGTATATGCAACTGTTGGGTGAGGTCATGACAGAGTTCTGCATACGATGTCATCAGTACACCAATGATACACAACTCTACCTCTCATTTTCTGGAGACCCAGGCCCGACAGTCTTGGTGCTTACCCGGTGCTTGGAAGCTGTGGGGGACTGGATGAGGAGGAGTCGGCTGAGGCTGAATCCTAACAAGATGGAGGTGATGTTGGTGGGTAGGGCTGAGGGGGTGGTGGCTCCTGTCATTGGCGGGGTCTGCCCCCCTTTGGCCGCTCAGGTCCATAGTCTGTGGGTGCTCCTCGACCCGCAGCTCCACCTGGACTGTCAGGTGGAGGCTGTGGCCAGAGGAGCATTTCACCAATTACATCTGGTACGATGGCTGCCGCCATATGTCTCAAACTCAGATCTGACCACCATCATCCATGCTTTCATTACCTCTCAATTGGACTACTGCAACATGCTCTACATTGGGCTACCCTTGACGACAGTCCGGATGTTGCAGCCGGTGCAAAATGCGGAGGTCCGTCTCTTAACGGGGACAGGTCGCCGTGAGCACATTACACCGGCACTCCAAATTCTGCACTGACTGCCTATTGTCTTCCGGGCCCAGTTCAAGGTGTTGGCTATGACTTACAAAGCCCTAACTGGCTTGGGTCCTGCTTACTTGCAAGACTGTCTCAAGCCTCAGGTCATCTCACGGCCTCTGTGGTCGGCCGGGGGCACCAAACTCGAAGTCCCCCCGGGTGTCCCGGGTGGCGATGGTGGGAAGGGCGTTCTCAGTGGCTGCACCTCGGCTGTGGAATTCTCTACTGTTGGAGGTCTGTCTGTCCCATGACTTCCCCTCTTTTTGTAGATGTTGTAAGACCTGGTTGTTCTGCTGGGCTTTCTGGGAGGGGGGTGGGTAGGATGGGGAAGGGTTTTATTGCCTGTTGCTATTTTATGTGTTGATTTTATATATTTTATATATTGTAGTTATGATGATTTTATTATGATGATTTTACTGTGTTTTTATGCTGTTCACCGCCCCAAACTGCCGAGTTTCAGGAGGGTGCGGGATAGAAATGTTTTGTAAATAGAATAAAAAATAAGTAAATAAATAAACTTGCAATTTCCATGCTTTTTAGTGCATGATTGAATTTGCAAGAGCCTTAACTCTTCTTGTAAACTGGAGGTTTTTTACTATGGAAATATTACTATGTGTATGCAGAAGACACATCATTCACTTTCACTTTTGTTTACAAAAAAACATTCATTTTTGGGAGGTTTTGTAAAAGATTCTACCATGGGGGTTTTTGTTTTATTTTATTAAAAATAATTTTAAAAATCTCTGCACATAGAAATGTTGCATGCATTACCGTAGTGCAGTTTCAATAGCATTTCCATTTGCATTAACTAGGGTGAAAACAAATATGCATTTTGATAGCTGCAAATATAAATCATATATTCAGACACGCAACTGAAGATGTAAATGATCTTTGCTATATATGCAAAATTCAAATGTTCATTTAGTTCAGTAATTTCATTTCATTTATGTCATTGGGTATTTTCAGATGTTACGAGATCACTGTTCACCACACGGAATCACAGTGCATCCCATGTCGTGGTGGCCATCTAGTGAACATCTATTTGCTCCCCGCCAGATGTTCACCACAGTGAACACCCGGTGGGGAGAATCGTGGTTAGGTTGGGCAGGATCCGGAATGGGGCTTGCCAGTCTTGGCCCGGAATTGGGTCCCAACCATGGGACGGGATCAGGTGCAGCGGCCTCATTGACCACTACGCCCGTCCATCTCCACGGGGTCGGTCGGCCGAGGGAGCATGGGGGGCAAGTCTGAGTGGCAGCACATTGCACAGTGCAGCCCCGCCCCCACAATTCCCCTCAGAGATCAGACTGGCGCGTCTAAAAGATGGCCGGCCTGATCACGGACCAGGATACAGGACAGATCCCAGTCCAGGGGTCAGCGTGGCGGGCTGAGAGACCCATCACGTCTGAAATTACCCATTATTTCATTTGGATACTTGTTACTTGATTAGCTTTGGTAACTATATTTAGGACTATTTAAATCATCAAATACCCAAATAACAACAACAACAACAACAACAACAAAAAGATGACAAAGTAGACTAATAGGCTGATCCTGAGGCCCGGGACATGTGCAGCATGTGCACAGTGTACAAGCAATCCACATGCATCCCCTTTATGGGGAATATATGAACGTGCAAACTGCACATAAAATGTGTGCAACTTGTACATGTGTTCATGTAAGTAGGGGTTTAGGATCTGCTCTTAAGCAACCAAACTAAGCAAAGCAAAATAACTGAGATGAATATTCAGTTTGACAAACAAGGCAGGAAATGAGTATTGCTTATCAATCACTTCATTCAAATTGAAACAAATAAGACAAATTTGACAAATTCAGCATTCACGCCAAATATTAGTTTTCACCATAAAACTCCAAAAGAGGAATAAAATTGTTAGCACTGCATTAGAGCCAATGACTATGGTTTTTTGCAAAGATCTGATGCAAAACTATTTGACTATTTTAATACGTATAAAAGCTTCCATAAACAAAAAACTACACAGAAAATATTCACTTTGTTGTTAATTGTATGCATTTATCAAAAGAAGCACTTCAAACTCTTTAGTAAATTAAATCAAACAGGAGCTGCACGTGGCACAGCATCTGTTCCAGTCAGACCTCTTATTTTAGATGCTTTAATATGGATTTTAGTGCAGAATGTTCAGCTCAAGTCTCATGGGGCTTGTCTTGGTGCAGGGTTTGGTAATCTTTTCCCACCCTGAAGTCACTTTGAAAATTAATACAAGCTCTGAGGGTCATATAGAAGTTGGGAATGGTTAAGGGGTAAACACAGGAAGAGGAGAGTGTAGTAGGGTGCAGCTTATGGAAACACTGGTCCTTTCAGAGAGCAAGCACCGAGTGGGCTGTAGATGCTAGCAGAGCTCCAGGCACTGAGCACAGTGAAGGACAGCTCCTGTAGTATTGCAGTTGAGCTTGGGCACAGCAGGAGCCAGACCTAGGGCTAAAAGCCTCAGGTAGGCTCAGTACTGGAGGAGTCCGTGGAAGAGGCAGGAGCTAAGGAAGAGCTCTACCACAGACAAGTGTTTTAGGATTGCCATTTATGGAATTAACGTTTAACCAAATCAGTCCAGACAGAATGAGGGAGTTTTGAAAAAAATAATAATGAAACATTAGACAGTAATGTGGTAGGCCTGAAACGGCATTTTCCCCACGGCAAAATTTTCTGCCAAAAACTGCTCTACTGCCCGCACGATATGGCTCGAAAGCGGTGCTTCATTCCCCTACTTTTCCTGATGCTTTCCATTATTGTTCCGGATGCGTTCCACAAACTTTGTTTTGCTGCTACTTCGGCGTGAGAAGGCAGTAATTGGTGGAGAGACTTTCTGCCCTCAGCAGAAACAATATTTTCAGCGGAATCAGTCTCCACTATTTGTTTTTGATTGGCTAGGGCAGGCAGGGGTGGGTGACTAGGCAGGGGGAGGGCAGGGGGGGGCAGTTCTCCAGCCATATAAAAGTGCTATAACCATGCCATTATCCCCCTCTTCCTCCTTGGCCACCCCGTGCAGAGATAGTGAGAGTGACCACTTGTTTTTGAGCTCAGGCGTACTGGTTTATTTCAACACATTCAAGTCAGCCAGTGAGTCAGCTATTAGAGTGACAGACCTCCTTCTGTCCTTCCAGAAACTTGTGAGTATGGTTTATGTTCTGTTATGTTCGATTTTTTGTTCATTTATGTTATATTTTATTACACGTGTGACACAGTGACGGTGGGGATGGGGGGGGGGGGTTAAGCGAAGGGCAAACAGCAATCACATTCACAATCAGCCTTACAAAAAAGGCTTTCATTCCCTAAATTCCTAATCCCAGCGAGGCTAAGGTGGTGCCCCCGCCAATGCCCTGGCTGGCCTGCCGTAGGTGATGAGTCCAGTGAGTGAGTGAGTCACTGCGCATACAGTGCTGTGCTGTGTAGCCATCTCATCGTGACTGTGCCTGTCATCAACTGTGTGTGGCTGTGTGTGCAACTGTGTGCACTGAGAGAGAGCACAGAATGATTCCGCAACCCACGGCCCGCACTAACCCCTCTCATCCCACTGAACTCCTGAGTCCTGACTCAGTCAGTCCCTCCAAGTTCAGGGGCAGTCTCGCAGTCACTCCAGCCAGAGTCAGGCCAGCCCCCTAACCTTTTTCCTTGTAAAGGAAACTGTAACTGACCATGGGGGGCGGGAGGGATATCATGTTATTGCTGGGGGTATCATGCTGCTGTAATCTGCTGGGGGTGGGGGTGGGGGCCGGGTGAGATTCCCCACGCTCCCCTGCTGAAGTCATCATTCCCCACCCCATGAAAGTTTCCCTGAGTCCCGCCCCGCAGTCACTAGTCCCCCTCTCCCCTCCACTCCAGCATTTTTCCTTGGGGTGGGGGAAAGAGATGGTCCCCCCCTGGCCCACCTCCCAGTCACTGTGCTCCACAACCCCACTCCTCCTGGCTGTGGCTGCCTGGTCTTTTTCAGGCTGAAACTGTAACTGACTAGTTAGCCAAGTCAGAGGAGGTGGGGGCAGGGGGGGGACATTTTTTGTCCTTCAAAGGGGGAGTGAGGGATATCATGACCATGCTGCTCTGCTGGGGGGCCTGGTGAGATTACCCATGCTCCCCTGCTCCCCCCTGTCTGAACTCAGTCAGTTCTCTCAGCCCCCTTTGAAAGTCCATCGGAGCAGAGGAGCCCAATCATGTGGCTTAAGTTCTCATCATGTATGGCATTATCATGTCCTCTGTCCACTCCTGAGGGAAATCACTTGCCCTCCCTGGCTGCAGTTTTTCAGCTGGGGTCCGGGAGATCATCATGGACTCTGCCTTTGGGGATCAGGGGGGAGACAGGAACAGGGAGGGAACTTAGAGTATGCACTGGGGGTGATGGGGAGGCTGTTCTGATGAAAGGAAGGAATCCCCAAATTAATTCCCCGGTCGCAGTGGGGGTTTAATGTAAGCCCTTTTCTATGCTCCACTTGCAACTCTTTTTCCTGCCCAAGTAACGTTTTTTGGGGGGGCGTTGCTTTGGGTTTTTCATTCCTATGAAGAACACATGTCACCAGATGGATATTAGCAAGAAAAAGAAAAAGGTTGATGTGGTCTTTGTCTCATCATTCTCAGTCACTCTGTCTAAAAATGGTGAAGTGTGCTTTTGTCTTTCTCACCTGAATCTCACTAGTGTCTAGTTTTTTGAGGGTTTTTTCCCCTATTCCCCTTCCCTTATTCCCCTATTCTCCCTTATTCCTCTATTCACCTCCCTTATTCCTCCTAGCCAATTTCCCTCCTCTATTGCCTATTGCCCCCATATTGTACTATCCCCTGTTGCTCCCCATCCACTATTCCCTTTCCCGTTTGGATTCTGTATCTGAGAAAGGTAGGGAAAGAAACTGAACCCTAAAATGCTGCTGTTTTTGTGTATGTCCACCTCACTCATCATGACTGTGAGACAGTGACTTACTTGAGTGACTAGCTGCTGCTAGCAGAGTAAGCTATATGCCCTGCTTTGTCAAAACTGCAATACAGGTTTAGCAACTCAAGTGCCAGACTGGCTCCAATTGTTCTATTTGATGTTGGGTGTTGCTTTTGTTTTGTGTTGTAAAATGTTCTCCCTGAGTGAGGGGGCAGGGCAGCAGCAGCACACAGATTAAGGCACAGACTCAGGGTATTTTCAGACATTATAGGCCATTTGGCCAATCACACTGAACCCTGGACCGGGATCTGCCTCGGATCCCAGTCCATGATCAGACCGGCCGTCCTTTAGACGTGCCTGCCTGATCACTAACGGGGATCAGGGAGGGGGCGGGGCTGCACGGCTTGATGTGTGTCCACACAGCCCCACCCCCCACGTTCCTTTGGCTGCCCATCTCCTCGGGGAGATGGGTGGGTGCAGTGGCCAATGTGGCCACTGCATCCAATCCCATACCATAGTCGGGGTCATGATCCGGGATGGGTCAAAAGTAACAAATGTTACTTTTGGCCCATCCCGGATCATGACCAATCTAACCACGGTTCTAGCCCTCAGGCTGGCCTGAGGTCCAGAACCGTGGTCAATTCGATCCCAGTCGGGTGTTCACTGTGGTGAACATCTGGCCGGGAGCAAACAGACATTCCCGTAATTGCTGCCACCACCCAGAATCCACTGGGATTCACTGTGGTGAGCAGCAATTTCGTAATGTCTGAAATTACCCTGAGCACGCTGGTAGGAGGGAGGAGCTATAACCTATATAACATACTGGCGGGACCTGGGTAACCCGCCGGTAATCATTTAGAGAAGCTGGCCCCCTGGATCTTGTGGGGTATTCCTGTCTTGAACTATTTTGACCATAGCTGAGTGGAGAGTGATTGTTTCCCGTGTTCCCCTGATCTACCTCCGAGTGTTTGATAGAGTGAATGGTGAGTGATCGTGTATTGTTTCTTGTATTGAGTTTCTGGATACGTGAATTGTGATTTTGGTACCTGGTTCCTTGTCCATTTTCCCTCCGTCCTCTTCTTCCCTTTCACTACTTCCCCCCCTTGAACGCAAGACCCATCCTTTCACCCCCTTGACCGTGCGGGTTCCTTCCCCTTCCCCCCTCCCTGGAACCATTTCCCTGTCCTTCCACACTCCTCCCTATCACGGTGCCCTGGGACCTGAATATTCCCTCCAGCAACTGGTATTGTCCTTTGTGTACTTTCCCTCTTGGGGCACTTGGCTTCTGATTCTCGATCCCAATGATGAAAATGGTTGCTCTCCAAGTTTGAGGGAAAGCCCACCCTACACCCTGAGGGATCTTTATATCCTAGATAGAGTGCCATCCCATTTTGAAGCCGCCCCCCTCTCTTGATCCCTTTTTCCCTATCTACCCCTTTCGTACCCTTCCCTTTCCCCCCTCCCCCTGACACTATTACCCCATCTCTTTCCCCTATTCAATTTTTCCCTATCTCCTTCCCCTATCCCGTTCCTATATCAAATTTATATTTCAGTATTATTTCCCCTCATAATTGATGTTTTTTTAATTACCATTAGAATATTTTATTTTTGCAGTAGTACTGCAGTACTAGTACACACACACACACACACACACACACACACACACACACACAAGTCTCACACCTTTCTCTGGTCCTTCTCTACTGTTACCTTAGCCTGCCCGGGCATTCTCCTTCGGAAATCAAGGAGAGAAGATCAACAGCACAAGGGGAAGGCTGTGTATTTATGTTGTACACAGTACACAGTACAGTACTACATGCCCTTACATTCATTCATTTTTCTAGCATACTGATTGGTGACACTGCACATATAACGTCACTGATCCTCTGCAAATACAAGAAAGTTTAACTGTTATTTTTCACACCATGACTTCATGTACTTTTGTAAGTAATTACCTTTTTTATTCTAGTTCTAGTTTCATAAGAGTGCAGTCACTTACTGAGATACATAATGTGTAGAGACACGTATTTGTCTATCCATACGTATACGATTATAATGCACTAGGGATGTGTGAACAGAGTTCGGGGGTTTGGTCTTTGGCCCAAACTCAGGGTGTTTGGGCTGTTCATGAACACCCCGAACCCAAACTGCACCCCGCCCGAACCAGCCGAACAAAGTTTGGGTTTCGAACCCGTTCAGGCAAGGGACATGGGGAACCCAGTTTTCCCTCCCCTCTCCAAACCCTGCCTGGGCTGCTGCTACTGTTGCTATTCTGTAGGAGAAAAAAATATTCCAAAATTATTTTGGAGTGACCAACTTTTCCTGGGGGGATGGGAGGCTTGGCTCCATGACCACGCTATCACTGACCCGATCTGTGTGACTGACTGACTGACTGGCTGCTGCTGCACTTCCGAATCCTGCCTCTGTCCTGTCACCGGCACCGGGATGGAAGAAGGAATCCCCTGCCGGTGTGCACCATGCATCACTCACTCTGCAGTGCACATGCACTGAAGCACCACGCGCCACATGGAACAAGGTTCCCCCGATGACTTGGCTTTGCTGGGGGAGCTGGTCCGGCTTACTGTGTGTGCTGTTGCTGGCTGCGCATGCACACGCAACTACTAGGCATGGTGAGCGGGCCAGGTGACCGCAGGGAGGCTCTCCCAGCAACGTCGGCACCGCCCAGTCCAACACACGTGGTGCCATGGGGAGGGAGCAGAACAGAGTGAGCGAGCAAGCAAGACAGTTGCAAAGAGCAGCGGTGGAGCAACAAGCCAAGAGGACCAGAGACGACACGCGTGCAGTCGGAGCCCGAGAGAGTGCAGGTATGAATTGGAGCCCTGCCGGCTGGACCCGCATGGGGAGGAGGGAGTCTGAGAGAAATCTTGGTAAGGCAAGTGAGCATGTGCCAGAGGGTGATGGGCTTAGCACTCTGTTTCTTCCTCTTTCGCACATGCTCACTTGTATTTTTGGGGTGGGCAGGGAGGAGAAACTTAAGGATTCCTTTAGGAATCCTCTAGCAAAAAATAAATAAATCATTTTGGGGTGATATAGCCATCACCCTGGCCTAACTTGGACCAGAAAAAAACGCTGGGAGCCTGGGTACAACTGCACACTATGGTGGGGACTGGGGAGGAATGGGAAGGATCTGCATGTGGTGCATGTCAGTCAGTGACTGCACTGTAGAGGGGAAAACTCAGAGGGACTCGGATTGAGAGAAACTCAGCCAGAGCCAGCTGAGCCAGCCTGTCTCCTCAGGGGAAGGAAGGAAGCCATTAAGCCAATGCCATTTAGCATACTGGGTCAGGGTGTGGCTGCAGCAGCCTGAACTGGTGGCTATTGCATGCAATGCTAAGCAGTTTGAATTACAATGCATGCAATTTACGAAACAAATAGCCCAGTCCATGCAGCTAACAATCTCGCTTGAATCGCCTCCCCCCACACTAGTCCCCACCAGCACATGAGGTGGCACCAGTGGGGAGCAGGGTTGCTCCAGCTCCAATCTTGATGCCTCCAGGGACAAGGCACTAAAGGTGGCAAGTTTTCCTCCTTCTAAGGTAAGGTGACAGTCTGCTAAGGTGCTTTGTGGCCTGTGGTGCTGCTAAAAGTTCAAACTGGTATGGACTACTAGGATTTTGGGTGCTTTCTGCTTTACTAGCTTGGAGTGCTGCTAAAAATTCAAACTGATATTGGAGTACTGGTATTGAAGTACTAATTATGAATTATTTATGTTAAGCCTGATGTGAATGAAATTTTGGTTTCTTCTAATCCTTAATCTGATGTTAAAACAACAGCGGTTTATGGGTTTCAATCAGTGGTTTTAATGGGTCCAATCTTGCATGGGTTAGAATTCATGTCAATCCTCCTCAGCATCATGTACAACTGGACTGGGGTGCTTTAGTATTTATTTATTTATATTTTTAGTCACCCCCTCATGCCCATGGCTTCTCTGGGCGGCTTACAACAAATAACAAATACTATAAAATTCTATAAAAACAATATTTAAAAAACCACTTCCTCAATAATTTAAAAATCAATATTCCATATCCACCCCCCCAAACTACCCCACCCTCCCCTCCTCCCTTCTGAAGGCCTGGGAGAACAGCCAAGTCTTGCAGGCTCGACGAAATGCTAGCAGACCTGGGGCCAGGCGGGCTTCCTCCGGGAGGGAATTCCAGAGTCGCAGACCAGCCACTGAGAACGCCATCTCCATTGTAGTCCCCTGTCTTACATGAGGGACCTCCAAAAAGGCACCCCCAGTGGATTGAAGGGATCATTCTGAGGCACGGAGGGTGAGGCGGTCCCCGAGGTATGAGGGGTCCAGACTGTGCAGGGTTTTATAGATCAACACCAACACCATGAATCTGGCTCGGTACAGTATAGGTAGCCAGTGCAGAGCACGGGGCACAGGTGTTATGTGCTCCCATCGCCCAGTCCCCATAAGGAGATGGGCCGCCGCATTCTGCACCAGCTGAAGCCTCCAAACCAGAAACAAGGGAAGCCCCACGTAAAGCGCATTGCAGTAGTCCAGCCTCGAGGTGATGAAGGCATGGTTTCCTCCTTGACAATCCCTGTCAATTCCAAACACTTTCCCCTCCTGCCTCCCTCTCCTTCCCATCCTTTGAGGCCGATTCTGTGCGTTTATACTTCCCCTTACACCTTCGTGTTGCTGTCATCTACCACGCCCCAGGATCCCTCTCCTCTTTTCTCCCAGACTTTGAATCCTGGCTCACCTTCTTCCTCTCTGATGACACCCCCGCTCTCATTCTTGGTGATTTCAACATTCAAGTCGACACACCTTCCATGCCCTCTATCTCCCACTTTCTCTCCCTGACCTCCTCCTTTGATCTCCGACTCTGGAAAGACTCCCCAACCCATACCGACAGCCACTCCCTCGACCTCATCTCATGAAATTGCTCTCTTGCTGACCTCTCCTTTGATCCCTGCCATAATTCTGATCATTTCCTCAGCTCCTTCAGCCTCTCCCACCAACCCCCCTCCTCCAACCCCTCTTCGCGCCGCTTCCGAAATATGCAGGCCGTTACCCCCATGGAATTTGCCTCCTCTCATCCCCCCTCCTCCCCTCCGTTTTCTCCTCCTCCTCCCATGACTCTGCCATCTCCACTCTCAACACCTCTCTCTCCTCGACCCTTGACTCTCTTGTCCCCCTCTCTTCCCTCCTCATCCGGCCCCAAAACTCCCACCCCAGCTCACCCCTAACATCCACTACCTCCACTCCTGCACCCGGGCTGCCGAACACCTCTGGCACAAATCCCGCTCCCTCCCTCACTTCCTCCACTACAAATTTTCCCTCTCCTCCCTCTCCTCAGCTATCTCCCAGGTTAGGCAACACTATTATGCCTCCAAGATCAAATCTTTCCCTCGTGACCCTGGCCGCCTCTTCTCTACATTCAACTCCCTTCTTAAACCCCCCTGCCCTCCTCCGCCCTCTTCCTTTGCTGCTCAGGGTCTTGCATAATTCTTCACCTCAAAGATTGACAAGACCCGTCAGGACATTGCCTCCCATCCACCTTCTCCTCCTGCTCCCGTACCACCACCCCTCTCTCCTCACATCCTTCCCTCCTGCCTCCCTCGAGGAAATCTCCACTCTGCTCTCTTCATCCAACCCCTCCACCTGCCCCCTCAACCCAATCCCCTCCCACTTCCTGACCTCTATTACTCCCACTGTCGCCCCCCCACTTCTACATGTC
>QEPC01008167.1:242835-256481 GCA_003113815.1 Sphenodon punctatus | reverse complement strand
ATAATAATAATAATAATAATAATAATAATAATAATAATAATAATAATGGATAAGAGTGGCTAGGTCGGGCCTGGAAATGTATGGACACAGCCTCTGTTCCAGATACAGATGGCAGAAGGCGGCCTTAGCCGCGGTCTCCACCTGCCGATCCAGACGGAGACCTGAGTCCAATACCACCCCCAGACTCTGAACCTGCTGGACTATAGGAGGACAGATCCCCCACACAAAGGGGGGGCAGAACATGCCCCACCCTTCCCACCACCATCACCTCTGTCTTATCAGGATTTAGTTTCAGTCTGCTCTGTCGCATCCAATCCACCACGGCCTCCAAACACTGAGAAAGAAATGAGACCGCAGGACCTGGGTCAGTTGAAAATGAGAGGTACAGCTGAGTATCATCATCATATTGGTGACATCGCACTCTGAACCCTCTCACGATCTCCCTCAAGGGCTGCATATACACATTAAACAATAATGGAGACAAGATCGAACCTTGTAGAATGCCGCAGGATAAGGTCTGGGAGCGTGATGTTTCAGCCCCCAACACCACCCACTAGCGTCTCCCCAAGAGTAATGAGAAGAACCACCCAAGGACAATCCCGTCCATGCCCCCCAGATCTCACAATTGTCTCAACAGCAGCCCATGGTCCACGGTGTCAAACGTGGCCAAGAGATCTAGCAGGATCAAAAATGTTGAACATCCTGCATCTATCTCCCAGTGGAGATTGTCCACCAAGGCCACCAACACCATCTCAGTACCATAGCTGGGGCGGAACCCAGACTGAAAAGGGTCAAGGAAACTGATTTTATTCAAATGAGCCTGGAGCTGCAGTGCCACTGCCCGTTTAATAACCTTCCCTAAAAAGGGAAGATTTGAGACAAGTTAGTAGCTGGTGAGTGCGTCCACATCCAGAGATGGTTTCTTCAGCAGGGGACGCACCACAGCCTCCTTGAGACTGGGTGACAACCTCCCCTGCCGAAGTGAAACATTCACTACCCTCACCAGCACCGTCCCCAAAGTCTCCCTTGTGGATTTCACCGACCGGGATGGGCACAGATCTAATTCACAACTAGTGGCTCAAAAAGACCACAGGACATTCACCGCATTGGTTGGCTTCACTTCCTGAAACTCATCCCAGAAAGGTCAACCAGACGGTGCCTCCATAACCTCATGCTCCTCAACTACTGCTTCCAATCCAGTGCCTGTGTTTGGGGGCTTTTTTAAAGCTTAATATGAATGAAATGTGTGAGGGGTTTAGGTTTGAATCCCATGGTTTAATTGGAGAAATTCTAACTCTCCCTGGTTTGAATTTCACTCTTAATTCTGATGTAAAATTTACCCTGGCTTTGGGCTTCAATCACAGTCCAGTCATGGGTTAGTGGCACTAGGCCTCAGTGAATGTGATTTTCAATCCTCCTCACTGTCAGTGAGGGTGGGGGCAGGAAGGGAGGAAAGGTGGTCTCACCCACACACACTATGCACAGTCGAGCAGCTCTGTTTTGCTAAGCAAGGTTCCGGAGGCCCATCAGGATAGTATGTGGGCCATTCCATGTGCTCTCGCACCAGGAACTCAGGCCCCCATCATCATAGGGCACAGAGTGAATATACGGGAGGGGTTCCATGCAGCCAATCCTTTCATACAGTACTAGGGAGGGAGAGCTGTGGGGAATGGTGAAGGGTGACAGATGTCAGGGAACCCAGGGAATGGGGGAAAGGGTTCAGGAACCTTCACTCTGCGGGGGAAAGGGAGAGATAAGATACCCCGGTGAGGGAAGGGGAAGACGCCCAGGCCCAAGGGCCCTCTCGCACCACATGCACTCTCTAGGGAAGGCGGGGGGGGGAGGATATACCACTTCCACACTGCAAACACAGCAGGGACTCACTCACTCTCAATATGCAATGGGGGGAGGGAAGAGTACCCTGGGGGAACAGAAATGGGCAACACAACAAGTCTAGCACAGTCAAAATCAGAATCACTTAGGTGTCAGGTGGAGGGGCAGTCTCGCCAAGCACGTACGCTCTGTTCACTGACACAGAGTGTGTCCCAACACTGGCAGATAAGGAGTAGACCCTGCTCCCTGCATGCACCTGGAGGCACGTGGAGCGACGAAGCAAGGAGAGGGGCCCTGCAGCATCGTGGAAGGGTCCAGCTTGCTGCGCTGTGTCGGGGGTTGTGGGGATGACAGGCAGCAGTGGCACTGATCTATGCATCCCTTTGACATCCATGATTCTGGGGGCAGGGCCTCCAGCCGCTGGCTGCAGCCACTGGGCCGAGAAGCGGCTGTGGCGTCTGACACTCAGTTGGCATGTACTGTGACTGGACTGGGGTATAGGGCTGATGCGGCAGCCACTGTTACCGCACCACAATTCCAGTCTGCTATTTCAGAATTGCCCGTGCCACACCGCGGCTTTTCCGCTGACATTTCGCTAATTCTGCCGCATTCTGCAAATTCGGAAACTATCAGAAAAATTGCAGAATTTTTGGAAACTGTTGGAAAACTGCTGTTCCACTATTTTGTGGCACTGCCAGAATGGTGGAAGTAGTAGTGGAAATGTCATGTTTACGCTATTTTGCGAAGTCTGTAGAAGTAGCGGAATGAAATTAGTGGAACTGCGGAAGTAGCAGAATGAAACTAGTGGAATGAAAGCCTCTGCCATGCCATACCACTAATTGCGAAACCACTGTTTCCAGTGGAAATAGCTACCACTGCAACATTCCGCTACAGCCCTACTGGGGTGTTTTACTGTCTGTGTTTTGTTTTCTTTTCTTTTCTTTTTAAAAGATTATAATGAATGAAATTTGTGGTTTTGGGCTTGAATCCCAGTAGCGGTTAATGGGAGAAAGTCTCCCAGGTTTGCATTTCAATCCTTAATCTGATGTAAAAAGAACTTGTCTTTTTGGCTCTAAATGTGGTTTACTATAACTAAACTTGCAAGGCTTCCTTGTTTAGCATGTGCTGGGAGTATCTTACTGCCTGTGCATTTTTTCTTCTGTTTTGTTTTTCCAAAGCTGATGTAAAATTTAAAAATCTAGTCATCTTATTTATTTTTATCTATTTCTTTCATTTGATACCTCGGTCCCATCGCCACAGTGACCTGGAGTGGCTAACAACCAATAAAATATATAAAAACACATCAAAATATCAAAATCAATAACTATAAACTTGTAAAATCCAATTTTCTAAAAAGTTCTGAGATAAAATTGCTCGACTCCCATCCCCCCAGTCTTGGTATTGCACTGGGGTGTCTTACTGACTTTAAGGGGTGACTCTTTTTTTTCTTTTCCGAAGCTTGCTGTAAAAGAAAGCTGAGGCTAGATATTTTTTGTACCGTCTTTCTTGAGCCCCCATTGGTTTTATTGCTTTGTTCTTTCATTAATGCTTTGATGTGGCCCCTTGGAGCTCTCTGCATTGTACCATTTCTGTAATTGTGATGTGAATATTTATTTTACAGGACAAAAGCAGTGAGGACACAGACAGCTACTGAAAATGAACACTGTAGATGCACTCCTCAAAACTCCATTTTCAAGACTGGATATGGCTGACAAGTGTTGTCTGAAGGAGCTGATCATCCTGAACTACATATCGAGCAAGCTGCACATGAGAAAGGCAAAGACTATACATGGAGCATGAACACGCAAAAAGACTGGATAAATGACTGTGCTATCAGAAATGCATTGTTCTGCTTTCCCTGTTTATTGTTTGGGGTGAAAAGCCATGGACACAGAAAAGAGTGACAGACATGTAGCATCTCAGTGAAAAGGCCAAGAAGCATGAAGAATGCAAAACTCACATTGATAGCTGCCTAAAGTTGGCATTGTTGGGCACAAAAGACATCACAGAATAAATAGGTGAAGGCTACCGTCTGTCTATAAGAAAGCATAACTAGGAAGTTGAAAACAATGGGTACATACTTGGAAAAATAATCGATTATATAAGGTTTTGTGGTGCTTCTGAGTTAGCACTTTGAGGGCACAATGAAACAGAGGAATCTTTGAATCCAGGGGTGTTTCAGGGCCTGGTCAGCTTGGTGGCTACCATTGATTCTGTGATGGAAAAGCACTTTCACAGTGCAACAGTCTTCAGGGATCTTTCAAAAACCATTCAGAATGAACTGCTTGACTGTATGCTTACAGTGGCTACGGATTTGATTATCCAGCAGTTAAAAAGCACTGAATTTGTGGCCATCCAGGCTGATGACACCACATATGTGTCTACACAGACCCAAAGTGTACTGATTTACCAGTACATTGATGGAAATGGCTCAATTGTTGAACAAGTTTATGGATTCACACAGCTTCCAGACTCTCGTGCCAAAACACTTGCTGCAGTTTTGCTTCGGCAACTAGATGCCGTTTTTACAGAGGATGTGGACAAGCAGAAACTCATTGCACAAAGTTATGATGGTGCGAGCATGATGCGTGGTCCGCACGGGGGAGTCCAAAAGAAGATCCGGGATAAATACTCAAATGCCCATTATGTTCACTGTTATGCCCATCAATTAAACTTGGTAATGCAGCAAGCGGTGTTCCAAATAAAGGCAGTGAAGACATTTTTCACAGATCTGTCTGGCTTCCAATCTTTTTTTTCACGTTCTCCAAAAACGACTAAAGTTCTGGATGCATTGGTAAAGAAAAGGCTCCCCAGAGCAGTTGCAACGCAATAGAACTTCAACATCCAGATGGTGAATGTGGTCTTTGAGTGTAGAGAGGCTCTCATTGAATGTTTCCAGGAAATAAGATCTTAGAATTAAAATACCATTCTGTTTGTGAGGTCAGGGGATTTATTCAGATGCTGGAAGAAAATGGGGAGTGCTTGTATTTCTTGTTTCTGTTCCACAGAATAATGCTTCATGTGGATATCCTCTTTAGTGAAGTCCAGCAAAGAGGCATTGACTCTGTAGCAATTCGGAGAGCTACATCAGATTTTATTAGGAGCATCAATAGAGTCAGAGACTCCATTAAAGACCTACGCTCTGAGTTACCAGAACAATCTCCGCTCTGAGTTACCAGAACCATAGACCCCTTGGATCAAGTTGCAGTTGAAGTATGCGACATGTTGCCTGGATCCTTGAGTTAATAGGTTCAGGCTCCTGAGGCCCCAGATAATGGTTCACATATTATTTTTATATTTACTCATATATTCATTTATTCATTTGAAGTGCATAGTAGTTGGTTAGAAATAGTGTATTTATATAGAAGTTTGAAGTGTTGATATATAGAGTTTTTAGTGTGTTAGAGTTTAAAACAAAGCAAGGTTATTCCAAGGTTGCTGCGGGTGGTTAAAGATTAGAATTTAGGGAACTATTTTGTGAACAACAGGAAAAGTGTTGAGACCTTGATATTGAAAGAAGGACCGCAAATGAAGTAATATCAGCAAACCTTTCCATGACAATAGAAAACTAGCTCACCACAGAATGTAGACATGTTTTAGAAATGTTTTAGTAATTTTCCATGTAGACTTGTTGACTTAGAAAGTTTGTAGCTTTATGATTGGTTAAAAGTTATTAGATTGTTATTGGAACACGTACATTTCCTGGGTGGATAAGGGGAGGAGAATCAAAGGTAATAAAAATAGTGGACCAAATGGCGGAGAGCACTTCTTCTCTGCACTTTTCTACTTTTTCAACTTCATCTTTCTTGGTCCGGACCTGTTAACTTCCCTACCCACTTCAGGAGCTGATCTACTGAATGGAGGGTAACTATAGCTTGCTAAGAAATGCATAGGAATCGGAGCATAGTGTATAAGCCAGAAACAGACAATTTGCATGAATACTTTGGGCACTTGTATGAGAAATATTGGGCACTGAGACTGTATGTCCTTTTTGCATGTGTTTCCATAATCTTTATATTCGTATATGCAATTGTTGAGTATTCCTGGGAACTTTATTTGATGCTTACTTCCAATAAAACAATTGATTATTCAAACAAATCTGACTCATTCAATGTCTCTGGATTAAATTGGTTGTTAACCAACAGGAGAACCCAGTATTAATAAACGAACTAATTTCTAAAGACACGCATATAATTAGAGCCTCCATAAATAACCAATAATAATTAATCAATAGCCCTGTTGGTAACAAATTGGTGTCAGAAGTGGGATCTCCCTAAGGAAAATTCTTTTTTTTTCTTGAGAGAGTCACATCAGAGACATAAAGAAATTTCAACTGCATCTCACATCATTCCCAGTTTTGGTATTATTACTAGTAGTACTTGGTTTTTCTATGGTCTCAGTGGTTCTAGTTTGCATTGTCTATGTGCTCCTAAAGAAGGTTCATCCTCCACATATCCAGGCAGCTCCACCTGCCTTTGTAGGGCATAGGAGGTGCTTTTGAACTCTTTGGCACAGTAGAGAGCATCCAAGACAACTTTTATTTTCATGTTTGTGTTTATTTGAGCAATTGCCAGGGGGTTTTGATAACAGGGGAACATAAGTCCTTGACTGTGTGTCAGGCGATCCCAACAATTAAGAAATAAATCACTTGAACCAGAGAATATAAGTCCTTGACTGCGTGTCAGGCAATCCCAATGATTGCGTTTTTCTTTTCACTTAAAAAAACATTCCTTTTTGGATCCAAAAGGCACACGGGAGTTGGTTTGCCCAGGTTAACCTCGGATTGCAGGAAATTCATTCATGCAGGAATTTTCAAGATAGCGGTCGTCATTGATCTTAAATAAGATTTTTAAGATTTTAAGATTAAACTCTCCCAGGCTGATCAAATCAAAAAGACTGTTGTCCTGTAATATCTCAGTCTCAGGGGAGAGAATTTACTGACAGCCGCTGTAGTAGCTGCAGTCAGTGAAAAAGAGGAAGTAACCTCTGAATTAGATAAGGAAATTTCTTGTACAGCTCCCAAGTTGACCAAGCTGAGTGAGACGAGGAAATTTTCTTTGGAGAGCTCCCAAGAGTGTGTCAGTGTAGCAATTAAAATGAATGCCAAGACACAGCAGTGGAAGGTTCCAGAAACTTTTGCCTTCTTTGAATACTGTGAAACTTTAATTAAGAAAAAGGGACCATTTTTCTCTGCAATGGGGCGGTCTGGAAACACAAGAAGACCCCCAATCAATTGTCAGCTCCGTTTTTGCCGTGGCCGCTAAAAATCAATCTGATTCTGTAAAATCCTTAATGACCCTAGAGTGCCTTCAGTGGTGTAACTGTGCATTTAGGCAGAAATTAGTGGCAAAAATTAAAGCTCTGGAGGATTTGACAAAAGAGTTGACAGAGAAACGTGAGGAAGTTCAGAAATTAACGTCTTTGAATGCTGAACTTCAAGAGGTAAATAAAGGAATGAAGGAGACTTTAATAAGTCCAATTCGTGCTGGTCAGCAAGCTCGAAAGGAAGCAAATTTCTTTAAGGGTAGTTTCAATACTGGATGGGAAAAGCACACAAATTCCGTGCTTTGTATGTCAGTATAAAAGAACAGTATAAGGAAATAATTCAAATCCTTAAAAGCATGACTGGACAGGAAGTAAAAGCTTCAGGAGAGAGTAGTAGTGAAGAAGTCAGCATTTTGTACCTGGAAAGCTTCGAGGTCGAACTGTCACATAGATGCAGGGAGCTAGATATTTCAGGATACTATCCACCATACTGTGATTTAAATGATTTTCATTATCAGACTTCCTCTTTGGGAATGGGAGCATGTATGGGATGCATAGAAAATGCCCTACATGAAATACAGACAGCTCTTCAAATAAGACCAATACCAGCTGTTGGGAATAGACCACCACCACCACAGGTTGCAACCAACCTTATCCCCAGATAGGGACTGTGAAATGTCTCCAGGAAGATTTGATGATAGCTATGAGGGGTGGCATCATGAACAGGATGAGGAAATGTTCCCTGATTACTGTTTTGAGGAAGAGTGGTTACTGCCACATGACGAGCATACTGAATGATGCCAGAAATCCCCCTCTTGTAAAATTGTTTTGGAATTCACAGTTGATATTGGACGACCCTGGTTAAATGCATTGGGTGGGGTTTGCCAAATTCATTTTCTAGTTGATACAGGAGTAACTTTGAGCTTAATTCATGAAGTTAACCCTGAAATTTCAGATTTTTCTTCAGGGAAACCAAAAAGTGTAAATGCAGTTGGTGGACAAAAACTTGTTGGGCATCTTTCTATTCCTCTACTTGTCAACTTAGGTGAGGGAAGATTGAAAGCCACACATCAGTTTATGTTAGTCAATCTTCCCAGATCTCAAAGTCTTTTGGGAAGTGATTTCTTGGCTACAAACGGCTGCATAACTGATATGAAAAATAATTTGCTCTACGTAACAACTGCAAAAGATGCCCCAGTTGAAATTGCTACTTTTGAAATAGCATGAATTTCTGTCCCTCCTGATCAAAAATATACTTTGTCAGTAATTTATGAGAACCATGCATATCAAGCAGAATTGCAGGCCATGGTGGTAAAACACAGTAAAGTGTTTGTCGCACATAAAAATTTCACGATTTGCGTGGTTCCATTTATTACAAATGGAAAGTGAGCTTTGTGGCTTAGCTGAACTAATCAAACTAAATTGGGCTTCACTTTTTCAAAGTTGTATAAAATGAGTTTACACTTTACTTTGATATCTGATTAGCAAAGCAAGTATTGTAAAATGACAATATATTTATAAATAAATGGAACATGAGACTTTTGAATATAAAAATATATGCATAGTTTACTTAAATTTAAATAGAAAATATCAGTAGCTTACATAGAATGGTATTGATAGCCAATCAAAGTTACATGATCTTAAAACATTTCTATTTTAAGAAAAAGCTTCTAAAAGCTTAACATATGCACAGTTCATTGGCTCAAAGATATCAAGAATCATATGTTACATTCTTCCCAGTTCTTCCCTTTGTCTGCCAAGATGTTGGTGAGAAAGAAATCCCTTAGTGTGTGGAATTTCAGTCTAGAAAGCAATTCTCTTGTCTCCCTTCTTAAGCTCACCTGAATGGAAGGCTCACATTCCTGAGTAGTGCCATTGATGACATCAGTTAGCAAGGAAATACACTGGATTCTAATTGGGTCTCTTAATTCTGAACAAGTAAAGTTTTTTTTTATTTCCTTCAAGGTTTAAATAGAAACCTTATATTTTTATCAAAGATAATTGTAAGATTAATGACAGAATAACCAGATCTTAAGGTTATTTCAACCATGAATTAAATATATATGTTAGCTAGAAAAAACTAACAAATCCTCCTTCTCAGTCTGGAAAAGTTTTATGGTCTGATTATTTGTCATCTAGACACATAGTAGATAAGATTCCAGACACCTAGGCTGAGAAGAGGCCTTTGATCTACCCTCTAACTCCTAGCCATTTGACTGTTTCCTTGGATACGGTGAAAGTTCATTTGGGAAATTTAGAAAAAAGCTCATTGGAATGTAGCTGAGGAAACTTCAGCCTGAACTAAGCTAATCACAGAAGTTGATTTTAGAAATCAATACTGCAAAACACAAATCCAATACATTGAAATAGAAAGTTAACATATAGAAACTCAAAATTAATATATTAGGAACACAGATGGCCAAAAATATATGCTTATAATAGAAAATACATGACAAAAATGACTGTGGACGAATGACTGAGCTAATTGAGATACAGGGACCTGACGCAACTCCTCAGAGACAATACCCCATTCCAGATGTTTCTAAACCATATGTCAAGGACACTATTGACACCTTGTGTACATTAGGAGTACTTTGAGAATGTACTTCCACTGTAAATAGTCCAATTTGGCCTGTTGAAAAGCCAAATGGTGAGTGGAGACTCACTGTTGATTACAGAAGACTAAACAAAACAATTCACACTTGTGCGCCAACTGTTCCAAAAACACCTGATCTGATAAAAGCTTTTGATTACAGAGCACAGTGGTACAGCACAATTGATCTGTCCAATGCATTCTTTTCAGTTCAACTTACCCCAGAATGCCAATACAAAACAGCTTTTATGTTTGATGGAATACAGTACTGTTTTACAGTCCTTCCACAAGGATTATCCATTAGTCCATCAATGTTCCACCATCACATCACAAAGACTCTAGAAGCCTTTTCAAACCATTCAGTTCTTTTTGTTTATATTGATGGCATCTTCTTGGCAACAGTCACGAAGGAGGAACATCTGCAATGACTGGATGAGCTTTTCCAGCTACTACACAAGGCTGGATTGAAAGTCAACCCTACTAAATTACATTTGTTGCAGGCAAAAGTGACCTTTTTAGGAATTACTCTGGGTAAAGTTGGCCGTAGCCCAGATCAGCAGAAGTTGGAAACCATACAGAACCTACCTTTACCTACTAATGTTCCTTCTCTCCATAATTTACTCAGAATCTTGGGATACCATTGAACCCACATTCCTAACTTTGCTTCTATTTCAGAACCACTTTACAGGTTACTTAAGAAGGATGTCCCGTGGAACTGAACTGAGGAATAAACAGAGGCAGTCACTATACTGAAACAAGCACTCATGTCAGCCCCAGTGCTGATCAATCCAGACCCACAATCACCATTACATCTTGAGGTGGCAGCCCAGAACACAAGTATGGCAGCTGTTCTTTCACAGTAATGACAGAATAGACTAAGACCAGTTGCCTATGCCTCTAAACGTTTAAGTACAGTAGAGGAAAGATTCACAGTTTGTATGAAGCATTTACTTGCTATCAGCTGGGCATTGCAGACATTTGTATACATCATAGGCCTAGATCCTATCATTTTACATACAGAACACACACCCATTTGATATCTCCTTTCTAATAAGATCAAGGGGGGGGGAGGTTTCAAACACTCTACTGGCACATTGGACTTTGCTTTTGCAAGGGCATGACATCACTGTTCAGCCACTCAAACGCTCATCCCCTTTACCAGCAGGCTTGCTGTATGAAGGTGTGCCTCATGATTGTCCATGCCCTTCATTGTCCCCTTCATTGACTCCAATTTTTGTTCTCCAAAAATCAGGGGGGGATATACAGGGTCTGTTGATTTTTGTCAATGGCTCCAGTTATTTTGACCAGGGAGTGTGTTTTACTGGTTTGGGCATCTATGTGGTGCCTCCTGAAGGTCTTCCAACAAGTTTTATGTTTTCATGCACTCCTCATTCTGCTCAGTATGCCGAGCTGGCTGCTGTTGCATGTACATTGGAACTGTGTGCCCAGGAAAAATTTGCAGATATTGACCCAGTGGTCATCTGCACCGACAGTGCATGGGTATGTGATTCCCTCACAGAATTTCTTCCAGTTTGGGAGAGACATGGTTTCAAGTCATCTACTGGTGATCCCCTTAAATATGAGAAGCTACTGAAATACATACACAAATTGGCACTTGAATGGGATGTACCATCGAAACCTCGAGTTTTAAAAGTAAAAAGCCATACACGAGGTTCTCCATGTTTTACCTACAATTCACAAGCTGATGCTTTGGCAAAGCAAGGAGCTAGGGAAGGTCTTGAGTGGACACTGCAATACACTGATCAATTAGAAATTTCTTCCCTGTTTGCTTGTGCTTTGGATGACATGTGTGCTGTTGAGGTTCCCCCTATTGATCTAAAATCTATACAGGCTAGAGATCCAGAGATTTGTAAATTCCTTAAGTCACAAGGGGGGGAATTACAGAAGTATAAACATTTGTTACACGTTCAGGATGGAGTGTTACTCTACATGGGATATGAGTATCCTGTTTGGGTGGTACCACACCATGTTCAACACGATCTGATATATATGGTACATGATATACCCACAGGAGGACACTTTGCACTGCAGAGAGTAACCCAGGTGGGATGGTGGCCCACTGTTGCAGATGATGTAGCACAACACTGTTCTAACTGTCTTGTTTGTGCACAGGCAAACCCAACACCCAGGAAATTGAATGCTCTGCTTAGACCTCACATTTTTGAAGGTCCATGGAAAACTCTATAGATTGATTTTGTAGGACCTCTTCCTTATACCGCTAGAGGCAATCAATATCTTCTTGTGATTATCGATTTGTTCAGCAAATGGATGGAGACCTTTCCGGTTAAAAAAACACTGCCCAGGCCACCGCCAAGACTCTAGTGGCACAAGTCTTCTCTTGTTGGGGACTCCCAGCTCACATCGAATGTGACCAAGGTTCACATTTTACGGGTAAGCTAATGAGATCTTGCTTGACCCTGTTGGGAGTAAAGCAACATCTACACATTACATACAGACCACAATCTTCAGGGGGTGTAGAAAGATGTAATCAAACTATTAAACTGATGCTGAAGAAACTGGTTGAGGTCAATGGCAAGAATGAGGACATTTTGATCCCATACATCTTAATGGCCCTGATAGCAACTCCTTTGGGGGTTACAGGCCTGTTGCCTTTTGAAATTATGACTGGAAGGCGCATGCGTCTGTCTGAACATTTGTTGTGGCAAACCAGTGGCATTCAGACTGAAATTATCAGATTGGATCGCTATTTGCAGGAGTTAAAAGAGCACCTTAGGCAAACACACCTGCAAGTAGCAGAGAAATTGAGGAAATCACAAAGAAAGGCAATTGCTTACTTTGAGCAGAAACAGTGAGAGAATACATGGAAGGAAGGTGACATGGTTATGATACTTAAGTTTACTTTTCCTGATCACAATTTGTGTAGAAAATGGTGTGGCCCATATCGCATAATTGACAGAATTAGTCCTGCAGTATATAAAATCAGAATTCCAGGAAAGAGAGGACCTGTAGACAAAGTCTATCATGCTAACCAGTTGAAATTGTATCAAAGAGTTCATTCACAGGTTCCGCAAAAGAAGCATAATGCTCCAGATTCTAATCCAGATTTGATTGACCCAGATGATGTTCCCAAGCCAGGGGAAGTTCAAGATGAGCATGTTGCAGATCCTGCGTATCTTGTCAATAATCTTGTTATAGCTGCAAATATTGCTTGTCCTGTCTCATCTGTATGCATGCCAGAATGATGTCACCAAACTTGCCCATGTTACAGATGAGGACATTGAACTAAATATTCATCAAAATGTGCTAATACCAAAGAATTTGGGAGATGGACAATTGATTTTCATTGAATGGTATGTACTTTGGCCACAATGAACTAATTGGACAGCTCCACAACATATGGCAACCTGGACTTTAAATGGACCGGATAAATCTAATCCATGTGTTGTAAATGATTCACCACCAAATCCTAAATTGTTATTTACTTGTACTTACTTCCCTCCTAAATTGATTGTACATCATATAGGAGTAATCCCAGTAAGATTTGAAATTTGTATACATCTTATGCATCAGTATAGACAAGAGAAACTGTTGTATAGGGAGATTTTGGAAATTCAAAAGGGCAATATGCAATTAGAAAACCCACCTATTGGAAGATTAATATGGATTATGTCACAAGATGCAATTCAAGCCCAAATTTCATGTGGGGACAAATTGTATGAAGTAATGGAAGGTGGGAAGGTAATTTTTTCATTTTCACCGGAAGGCCTAGAGCGTCCTGATGCCGGCAGCCACAGCCGGCGCTGAGGCCGCCGGACCACCCGCCGCCGCCGGAGCTCCCAAAGGTAAGCGCACTGAACGTTAGTAGGGGTGATCCCTGGGGGGGTGGGGGTGTTAAACACCCCCACCCCCCCAGGGATCGGGTCATACTTACCGGCGGCTGCGGGGACGCCGCGGCCGCTGGTGCTGGGGGGGG
>QEPC01008167.1:226934-242706 GCA_003113815.1 Sphenodon punctatus | reverse complement strand
TGAAACCAATGAAATAAATCCGGTACCGGCATACCGGATTTAATCCGGGAATCCGGTTTTCGTAGAACCGGTAACCGGTAAATCCGGTAGCCGGTAATGGGCCCGGGGTCCCACCACTAACAGATAATGTTTTGCATTTACTAAGCACCTGGTGAGTGTAACGTTATTATAGGGGACTTTGTTTGAAGCACATCAGCGGACTTTCCAGAGCAAGCATTAATTGAGGCAGTGGAAGTCTACCCAGTGCTTCAGAAAGAAAGTGTGAGGACAAAGCTTTCCATCTTATATGAGAGGGAAGAATTCAGAAAAATGAGGGATGCTTCCACTTTGCTGCACATGCTTCTGGACAAGAATCTGCCAGTTTGCTTTGCAGAAACAGTAAAATTTCTGTGAATTGTTGTGACTACTCAGATGACAACAGTAGAATCTGAGCAATCATTCTCCACTCTCCAGAGAATAAAAACTTTCCTCCGAAACACAATGTCAGAGGAAAGACTAAATGCATTAGCAATGTTGTCCATAGAGAAGTGGATGATTAAAGAAATTCCAGACTTTAATCATAGGGCAATTGAACTATTTGCTGCAAAAAAAGAGTGTAGGGCAAACTTTCATTACCAGCGTTAACCCTTGGTAAGCCTTTTCTAGCCTTGACTCCCAAGGTCTGCTGGTTCAAGTTGTTCATATATTTGTTTCTGCCCTTTTAACTGTTTTAGTTGGGTTTAAAATTGATTAGTTTTTATTTTACTGCACTTTAATGTTTCTCTGAATGGTTCTGTGTGTTACTGGGAGGGAGGGGAGCTTATATAAATAAAGTTATTTTTTGTTGTTATTCAGAATGTGGTCTCTCTCTTTAATCCATTTTAAAAACAATTGAAATGGATTGGGGTATCTTTTTCCTCGCAGGGATCCATTGCAGCTTTTATGGCAGGTGATCATGTAAGTGTGCAACGTTAGTGTTGGCTCCGTCTACTGTTGGCCCTTCCTACCATTGTCCCCGCCTACCATTGCCCCCGCCCACCACTCCAACAGCCTCCGAAACCAGCAGCCACCACTGCCAGTCATGCCTCTTGAGGCATCAGCAGCATTGTCATCATCACCAGTAGGCACCACCTCCAGCACAGACGGATGAACAGGACAGAGGTTCGATGTCTGGAAACACTTTGTTGCTTGCGATGAAAAGAAACTTGTGGTTCATTGAAAATACTGCAGTCAGAAAATCAAGCGAGGACATGAAGGAGGCAGCAGGCCTGGAACCAGTGGAACGCACAGCCACATGAAGCATCACCACCAGTCAATAGTGAATAACACCAGTGCACGCGTGCACTCACTCCAGACAGCAACAATCCACAGAACAGACAAGGGCGCCCCTAAAAACCATGCAAACTACAATTCATCAAGCAGTTCAAAAGCAACAGAAATGGCCCGCTTCTCAACCAACAGAACAGCAGATTCTTGCTGTAGTTACAAAGATGCTTGAAGTGGACATGCCGCCATTTTCATTTGTTCAGAATGAGGGATTCCACGAAGTAATGGAGACATGTGCACCATTATGGAAAGTACTTTCGTGCATGTACTTTGCCACCAAAACCATTCCAGAAATGTACAATTCAGCACAAAAAGCAGTGCAGAGTGCTATGTGTGACTGTGAAGGCAGAGTTGTACACTTAATGACAGACATGTGGTTCTCCAGTGGACAGAGCATAAAGTATCTTTCTATCACTACTCATTGAATAAAGTGTGATGTTACGAGCCATCAACTGCACAGACAGCAAGCCATACTTGCAATGGTAGACTTCCTAAACCACCATTCAGTCAAGAACATTTGTGAAAAACTGCTGCAACTGACAAAGGAGTGGTTTGAACCGCTTGGTCTGTCTGTTGGGTTTGTTGCCGCAGATAACAGAACCAAAGTTAGGAAAAGAATTGAGTTCTGTGGTTTTGAAAGAATTTCATGCATGGTGCATTCACTAAATTTTGTTGTTCAGAGATTTTGGGAGAGTAATAAATTCCTAAAGAATACAGTTGAGAGGGCACATAACTTATTCAGGAAATTGGGAGCTTCACACCATGAGATTAGGAAGATCCAATCTGAGAGAAGCATACCACTACAGTACTTCCCTATAGAGGTTAGCACATGCTGGAACTCAGCATACAACGTGCTGAAGTGACTCCATGTGCAAAGACTAGCAATGGACACCTTTACTTTGCAGCAAAAACAGTAAAAGATGCTTCCAAAATGCAGTTGATCATTGCACAGTGGGATATAATAGAAACTGTGCTATGTCTCCTAGAGCCTTTCCTGGAAATGACTGAGTTTGTAAGTAAAGCAGATGCCTCACTCATCCAAAGCCTCATTGTGATTATGTTGTTAGAAAGCTAGGTTTCGGAAACCGCAGACACACTTGCTAAGAATGAGGATCATTCTGAAGCTGAATTGGCCCGTACTTTGTTGCGGTAGATTGGAAAGACCCCTCAATTTCAGGAGGTGCATGCCACTGCTCTGTTCCGAAGAGTGGCAACGCTTGACCCGAGGTTCAAAAAAGTGAAAAAGTTGCTGGGTGGGGAATCATTAGCTGCTGCTACAAGATGCAACATTGCATCGAGGATGGTTAAGAGAAGTGACAATTTGGTAACCACATCAGACATAGATGGAAAAGACAAAGAGACTGAACACACAACAGATCAGAATCAACAGCCATAGCAAAAGTCTTCAATCTGGTCAAAGTTTGAAAAATATGGACTCCTGGGAGCACCTATTAAGGCAGGGACAAGAAGTAGAAGAAAGGAACAGATGCACCGCCCCACAACACTGACAGCAGCACAGGAGATGTACAATCAGTAAGTGTTGTCTGCTGTGATGGATGGCATGGATGTTGACCCACATGTTTTTTGGCAGGACAAAAAAGAATTTTGGCCAGCGCTATATAATCTTTCCATCTCTCACCTTGGCTTTCCACCTAGCAATGTACCATCTGAGTGTGTATTTATTTATTTTAATTTATTTTATTTTATTACATTTATTTGCCACCCCCTCATGCCCATGGCATCGTGGGGCAGCTTACAACACCAATAAAAACAATTTAAAACATCAACACAATTTTAAAACATCTTCAAAAAACCTAAAACCCCACCACCCCTCCCCACTATTAACCAACCCCACCCCACCCCCTGCCCTCCTCTGAAGGTCTGGGAGAACAGCCAAGTCTTACAGGCTTGGTGGAAAGCCAACAGACTTGGGGCCAGATGGGCTTCCTCCGGGAGGGAGTTCCATAATCGTGACCCGGCCACCGAGAACGCCCTCTCCATTGTGGCCCCCCGCCTTACACGGGGGACCTCCAAGAAGGTGCCCCTGGTGGACTGAAGGGGCCATGCTGGGGCGCGGAGGGTGAGCCGGTCCCTGAGGTATCCGTGGCCAAGACCATGTAGGGCTTTATAGGACAAAACCAATACCTTGAATCTGTCTTGGTATGTTATAGGCAGCCAGTGCAACATATGGAGCACAGTAGTAATATGCTCTCACTGACTCGTCTCCATCAGGAGACAAGCAGTCGCATTCTGCACTAGCTACAACCTCCGAGCCAGCGTCAAGGAAAGCCCCATGTACAGTGCGTTACAGTAGTCCAACCTCAAGGTGATGAAAGCATGGATGAAGGTGGCCAGGTTGGGTGTGGAAATGTATGGACGCAGCCTCTGCACTAGATACAGCTGGCAGAAGGCAGATTTCACCACCATCTCCACCTGCCGATCCAGGTGGAGACCCGAGTCCAATAACACCCTCAGATTCCGAACCTGTTGGGCTACGGGAGGGTGAACCCCCTCTATGAGGGGAGCCAGCACCTCCCCCACCCTACCCACCACCACCACCTCTGTCTTATCAGGACTGAGCTTCAGTCTGCTCTTCCGTAACCAATCCACCACGGTCTCCAGACACTGGGACAGTACTGAGATGGCAGGACCTGGGTCAGTTGAAAAAGAGAGGTAAAGCTGGGTGTCATCAGTGCATTGGTGGCAACGCACACCAAACCCTCTCATGATGTCCCCCAAGGGCTGCATGTATACATTAAATAGTAATGGAAACAGAATTGAACCTTGCAGAATGCCACAATCCAGGGCCCGGGGGTTGGAAGACTCAGCCCCCAGGACAACCCGCTGGCTTCTCCCCAAGAGGAATTATCGGAACCATCCGAGGACAGTTCCACCCAGACCTCCCAGGGCTCGCAATCATCTCAACAGCAGTCCATGGTCCACTGTGTCTAAAGCGGCCAAGAGATCTAGCAGGACCAGAAGTATTGAGCATCCTGCGGCCATCACCCAGCAGAGATCATCTACCAAGGCCACCAACGCCATCTCGGTGCCATAGCCAGGGTGGAACCCAGATTGAAACAGGTCAACGAAACCAATGCTGTCAAGATGAGCCTGGAGTGGCAGTGCCACCACCCGTTCAATAACCTTCCCTAAAAAGGGAAGGTTAGAGACAGGTCAGTAGCTGGCGAGTGCATCCACATCCAAGGATGGTTTCTTCAGCAGAGGGTGCACCATGGCCTCCTTGAAACTGGGGGGCAATCTCCCCTGCTGAAGGGATGTGTTGATTACCCCCACCAGCACCGTGCCCAATGTCTCCCTGGAGTCTTTCACTAACCAGGACGAGAGAGGGACTTCCAGGGATCTCAGATGAGAGGGGGAGTTCCAGGGAATGTTCTTGGGGAGCAGCCGGTGGGAGGGGNGATCTCAGATGAGAGGGGGAGTTCCAGGGAATGGGGTGGGAGGTTGGGGGGGAGGAGGGGACCTCCAGTGAGAGAGGTGGTCCCGGGGAGGGGGGTGGTTGGAGTGGGGATGCTGGCCCCAGTGAGATGAGGGGCAGTGTCTGGATAACAACTGGGGACCCCCTGTGAGAGAGGGAGTCCCAGGGAATGGGGGGGAATGGCCTGGGGGAGGTGAGGTGAGGGATATTTTGGGGAGGGGAGTTCCTCTGGGGGTTCTTGGGGAGCAGCCGGTGGGAGGGGGTCAGAATGGTGTGGATGGGAAGGAAGAGGTGGCCATAGGGGTCATCCTGGGGCGGGGATGGTATGGTTCACGGAGGTGTGTGGCTCGAGCTCCCAGGGAACCTAGGTCCCTTGTAGAGATCAAAAGTGCCTACCCCCCCACTTGAGGTGGAGAAGGAGTAGGATCCAAGGTCCACCTGTGGGGGCTTGATGCTGCTAAATGCAAGGTCCATGGCAAATAAGGCCCCGGTAATCCAGGACTTGATCCTGGATGAAGCTGTGGGCCTTGCATGTGTTACGGAAACCTAGCTGGATGAGGAGGCGGGGCCTTTGATCTCCCTTATTCAGTTGTGTCGGTGCAATAGTAGGTAACAAAAGAACCAAGTACTAACCTTAAAAGGCTTGCATTCATATGAATGAACAGGAGCTTCCGTCCATGAATGACAAACAATTTTCTAAAAGCTACTGATGAGGAAATACAGCAACTGAGTAAAATGGCACTGAAGCACCTGGGTGCGATCTGGATGACGACGTATGCGAGGGAGTTCAAGAGCACTGAAGCGAGCACAGCAGCAGGATGCTTTGCTTGTTTACAAAGAAGGTATTTGCAATTTGCTTTGCGCGGGTCACAGTCCAGCCACCCAGCAGCCAGCTGCCTGCAACAGCCTGTCTTCTGTGTGGGGCTGTTGGTACAGTGTTTTTTGGGGGTAATTCTTTCTGAATGAGGTGTCATAGTTTCTGTTGGTGTATGTATGTGATTGTGATGGTTTGCAGATGGAGGGTGTGTGCCGGGTGGGTGGACGGACTGGGTCCTGTGCTGTTTCTCAATTCCCTGCTGTGATGTTTTTGATTTTCATCATGTATTCTTTCCCTCCACCTCCCCCAGATGGAGGATGTACTATATGCAGGCAGTGGTTTTCATACCCACACCACTGACCCATAGCTCTGGTCAAGGCCCCGTATGGAAAGACTATTATTTGTCGTGGACAGCGTTGGATGGTGGTGGACAGCAAGATCCAATATGTGAAGTCAAATGAACTGAAATAAGTCTCAGGAAAACTACAGCACAGCAGTTTATGTCAGAGGAGGCTCAGGGGCTCCCCTCTTCAACATTTAAAAAAGCTAAGTGGCTGCGGGGGAGGAGCTATGGTTAATTTGTTTTGTGTGTTTCCAATCATCTTGTAATAATGTGTGTTTTTGCGTCTGCTGTCAGGGTGCAATTGATACACTATTGGAGTATTTTCTTAAAGTAGTGGGCTGGGGTGAGAGAGGAGTGAGTCAATGACTGCATGCTATTTGTGTGTTAAATTGAATTTACTCTGTGAGTGTGAGAGAATGAAAGAAAAGTGAGTGTTTCTGTGTACGCATGTGTCAGAGAGAGAGCAATGTCTATTTTGTTTTAATATTGTTTGAATGTGTATATTGCTGTTGCATGGTATAATCAATCATACAGTGCTGTGTGCATGTGTGTGTATGTGTGTGTGTGTGTGTGTGTGAGAGAGAGAGAGAGAGAAAGAGAGAGGTGTGTGTGTGTGTGTGTGAGAGAGAGAGATGGAGTTTTTTTGTGAGTCTGAGTGGTTTAGACTGAAGAGTATCAAGAGGAAGACTACAGCAGGGAAATGGCAGCCTCTTGTCTGTGTTGGTGAGACTGTACTTTCCAAGAGTAGTTTGCAATCATGTTGTGCTATTAATTTCTGTTCTTAATTTTCCAGATGTAGGTGGTTTTTCCAGCACAACCGGCCATAAAAATTAAAGTGATAGTACTTTAATTGCTATGCATGCGCACAAGACGTTTTGCAACAATACCTAGGTTAAAAAGAAATGAGAATTGGATATATATACACATGAAGAGGCAATTATCTAGAGAACTATTATCTCAATCTGGTTCAAGAATCAATGCTAATTATTAGGGGAGGGACTACCAGATCATCCGGTATCCGATACTGCCGTTATTTGGTGTACCGGAAGTATCAGATTAAACCTGGTAATCCAGCCCATTTACTGGATTCCCCCGTACCAGATTTTTTACATTGCGGCCATTCAAATGAATGGCCGCAATGTAAAAAAAAACACCAAACCCCCCCCCTTTACTTTCCCTCCCCAGTCCAGGCTGCGCGGGTGGAAGGGGGGATACTCCCCACCCACCCTGCCCAGCTTGGCTTTAAAAATATTTTTTTTCCTCCGAAGTCCCTTATGCAGCAAAATCATGTTTTGAACTATCCAGCCAACCCATTATAAAAGATTATACCACAGGGAACTAGGGAAGTACAACGTACTGTCTCCTCCTCCCCCCCCAAGTCCACGGCACTAGCTCTCCCTAATTCCATTTTTTTTAAAAAATGTATGCCTGCTGCTCCCCCTGCCTGCCATACATAGCATGCTTGTTAACAGGAGAACCCCCTCCCACTAGTGACTGTTGGGGTCGGGTACCCAAATATCCACCATTCCTTAACTTCAGGGGGAATTAGCTTAATTTCTTAAACCGGAGTCCCTGCGTGTCCCAAGGATCAGTCCGAGGACAGATGGGCGCTACAGACTGTTTACATACCCTCCCCAAAAGTGAAAAAAAGGAAAGAGACAAAAATCCAATAAAAAAACTAAAAAGGTTTATTTAAGTACATAGATAACATAGGGAAACACAGCCCCGGTCTGGCTGGAGGCTCAAAGGTAAAACACAAGCAGTGGCGGGGAAAACAAAAGTACAAAAAAAAGGGGGGGGAAGCGAGGGAAGGGAGATCTGGTGGGGATATAGCAAAAGGGAGAGAGAGAGCTAGAGAGAAAGTCTGGACCTGTGGGTTACTTCTCCTTTCCTGTTGCAGAGGGGACGGGTGGCCCACAGATCCAGCGAAGTCGGGGTTAGAAGGGAAGGGGCAGACCAAAGTCTGGGAGACCCTTCGAGATGCAGACATCCACAGAGTAGCCTACACGTGTCCGTATACAAAGATTCTCAGTTTGCATGGGGGAAGCGAGGGATAGTTATAGGATTCAGGATAAAAGATTTGGGATAGGCTCAAGGGTGTTACAAAAGACACACAGGGAGGACAAAGGGACACAAATGACCCATCGGGGCATATCTAAGTGAGCCAAAAGGAAAGATGCATGGGGACAAAAGGGGACTCCAGGTGGGTGCTTAGATGTCACAAAAGGGAAGAGACCTAGGGGAGCCATGGGCAACAGACACACATGGACACACCTGGGCATGAATGGGGAGAGGATATTCCGGTGATTTGGGAGGAGTTGTGAAAGGGACCCAAGGTTAATGGCTGCACCTGGGTTTCTGTACTTAGTAGGGGGGGGGGTAGGGGATACCAATATTCCATGTCTTTGAGGCTGTTGCTAGCCTGGGTTCTATTCACCAGTGGTTTCTTAAAACAGGGAGAACACCCTTTCTGAATGGCTGTACTTACTGAGAACTATCTCCCCTTAATCACCTCCTTCCTGGATCAGGCTGGTTTCCATCTGGGTGAACTCCCTTTTCCTAGGTCCCATGGTGGCTGGGCCCAACCCTTGCTCTGACTTCTTTGGGGAGGAAATCCTGAGTCCAATGCCCACTGGCCCATGCCCGTTGCCAAGTATGGGGGGGCTGCTCTAACATGCTCTGTAGTTGAATTTCAGAGACCATACTTGTTTTGGCAACACAACAACTTATTTATTTTTCTTTCATCAATTTCTGCTGCAATAAGCAAAACTAATGTTATTTCTAACAAGATACATTTAAATACCAGACAAAAAATAAGTTGCTGTTTTTCATTATAATTATAATTATAATTATATTAGCTGTTAACTGCTGCAAATATTAATACAATTAGGAACTAACCAGTATAACTGCTGTAACATCAACAAAATATTTTAGTTGTTGTTTTTTAAATTGCAAAATTTGAAAATATAATTACCAAAGTATTTGTTATTGAAAATATTCTTACCAAAGTATATAAGTACCTAATTATTAGTACAGATAAATACAAAAAAGGGATAATAATTACAGCAATTACACAATACAATTGTAAATTATTACAATTCTTCTGTTGCAGTAAGTAATTATAGTTCTTCCACAAACATACAATGATACAGTTCATATTATTGTAATAGTTCTAGCAGTAATAGGCATTTTTTACATAGAGGGCAGTGGGTCCGCAGCGCACAACACCCATGTACCTACCCATCACACACCCATCTCCACACACAGAGCCGCCTCCGGTTTTCCAGAGGGCTCCATGGGTGTGCAATGGGTGGGGGCATGGGTGTTGTGTGCCGCTGACAAACTGCCCTCTGTGTAAAAACCACCTATTACTACTGGATCTATTACAAGAATATGAACTGTATCACTGTATGTTTGTGGAGGTACTATGATTACTTACTGCAACACAAAAATTGTAATAATTTACACAATTGTATTGTATAAAACCAGAGGAGGCTCTGTGGGTGGAGGTGGGTGGGGGCGATGGGAGTTTAGTCATGGTGGGTGGAGATGGATGTGTGGCCATTTACATCAACACACACACCACTCCACTGATCACCACCCACCTCCACCCACAGAGCCTCCTCCAGTTTTAAAGAGGGCTCTGTGGGTGAAGGTGGGTGGAGATGGGTGTGCAATGTGTGGAGGTGGGTGTTGCACGGTAGCGTGCACCCTGCCATCCTGCTCAGTGTTCACACTGGTGAACACCGACCGCACCCCCATCCCCCCACCCACCGCCAGCCATATACACGGATGCCATCACCACCAGTCATATATAGTGCCAGCCATATACAAGGATAAATGTTCTTGTGACATTTGTAATATTGAAAAATTACAATGTTGTCTCGTCTCATTAGTCTCTTATCCATGACCAGGAGGAATCAGACTGTGGTGAGTAGGGAAGCGCGAACAGAATGGAGTTCGGATATTCAGACGTTTGGACTGAAAACTTAGTTCAGGTTCATGGGTTCGGTCCCGCAGAGTTCGTACCTCCCTAACGTTCAGAAATTTCAGCTGCCTGGAGGCTTGGGGCGGTCCATGGACCCCCAGGGGTGCCCGTGGCAGCATGGCAAGCTGTCTGAGACACAGCAGCAGCAGCAGCAGCAGCAGAAGCAGCAGCAGCAGCAGGATCAGCAGCAGCAGGAGCAGCAGAGACTGGAAAGGCTTGGGGTTTGGCACCCTGGGTTTACCNCCCGCCCTGCCTCTCTCTCTCTCTCTCTCTCTCTCTCTCTCTCTCATACTAGTTGGCCTCAGCGCCTTATCTGACTGACCTCATGACGCATGGTGGCATTGGGAAACAAACTGTAAGCCTGCCAGCCGGCCTATGGCTTGCTACACGATCTCAGCCCGCCTATGTGACACTGACTGGCTCTTGCTCTCTCGTGCTGCACAGTCTTTGCTAGCCTATCTGAGTGCCCTGCTGCGAATGTCCCAGCCTGCCTGCCCTACTGCCTCTCATGCCACGCTGCCTGTCTGCCCGCTCAGCTTTCCGCCAAGCTCAAAGTATGCCTCAGTCTGTCTTCATGCCTCCTATGTGAAGGTGCCTGTCTGCCCACCCAGGTTGCGCAGCTTAAAGCCTGCCCAAGCCCGCCTTCCCTACTGCCTCTCATACCATGCTGCCTGCCTGCATTCCCAGGTTGCAAAGCTTGTACCCTACCTCAGTATGCTTGCCTTCTGCTCATGCCTCGCTACCTGCCAGCCCGCCTGCTTGCCCAGGTGGTCTAGATCAAAGCCTGCTTCAGTCTGCCTTCCTGTCATGACACAGTGCCTGTCTGCCTACCCTGGCAACCCTGGGTGATGTGCACCACTGGTCTGGTAATCCCACCGCTGCTGTATGCTGGTCCATGGGTGCTCTTCCTTGGCCAATACAAATGTGCCCACACAATCCTGCTGCTGCCATCTGCTGCTGTATGGGAGCTATTCCCTGGCAAATGCATCCATCCTGGCTCCATGGGTGCTGTGTACAGGCAAATCCTGCTGCTGCTGTCTCTGCTGTTCAATGGGTTCTGTACCCAGGCAACCCAATGTCTGCTGCTGCTACTGCCAATGCTGCCTCTGCTGTCTGTGCCATAGGTCCTGTGCCCTGCAGTCCAATGTCTGGACCAGATGCCAATGCTGCCTCTGGGAAATCCAATGTCTGCTGCCAATGCTGCCTCTGCTGTCTGTGCCATGGGTACTGCGCCCCGGCAATCCAATTTCTGCTACTGTTGCCAATGCCACCCATGATGTCTGTTCCATGGGTTCTGGGGCCTGCCATTCCACTCGCAGAGAGCCATCATTCAACTGCATTAAGAAACAGCCACTCCAGCCCCAGTACCCACCATCAGGGTTCTGGGGCCAAGTTACAGGCAGGGAGGGCTGTGGCCAATATCTACAAGTTGCCACTCTTCCTGCCTGCCTGTGTGCATTCCTGTATGTGCTGCCTTTTCTTTAGGCAACCTGCTGTTCCTGGAGAGAGAGAGGGAGAGAGAGAGAGAGAGAGAGAGTCTCCCCACTGCTAGAAGGAGAGACAGACACGATCCCACCTATGCTTTCATCTGCACTACATCGCCAGAGAGAGAGAGAGAGAGAGAGAGAGAGAGAGAGATAAAGGTTCCCAGCTAGAACGAGAGGGATGGGGGTTGGAGGGGGAGAGGTAGGTGCAGCTACCCTGGCTGCCCCCTGCCAGATCCAGGAAGAACTCCTATCTGTGCCCGTGCGCCCATTGCCCACATCCAGCACACAGCAAACCTACCATAATGAGATGGAATATAACACTACGTATTATATGTGCCTGCCTGCCTGTGTGCATTCCTGTACATGCTTCGTTCAATCTAATGATTGAATGAAGTGTGCCCGATAGGCTTTAGGCTGTCATTCCACTATCCCTGAATCAGTCATGCCCGCCCGTCCCAGAAACCATCAACTAGATTTTGGGACCATCATTCCAGTTACTGGGGGCTGCATTCCATTCCACTGCATCCAGAAGCTCGGTGCCTGCACGCCAGCCTGTCCCAACCCCCAAACGGGCTACAGCCTACTCTTCCACACCCACCCATGGATGCCTGATGAAGCTGCTTGAAATAAAAGCCTCTCCGACCACCATCTCCCGGCTGCCCGGCCCAGCTGCCCGGCCCGCTGCCAAGGAGCCTGTCTCTCTTTCTCTCTGTCACACCCACCCACCCAAACACAAGCCCTTTACCTCCTGGGGGGCCGTCTGCAAGTTGAGACCCTGCTGCTGGCACAGCACATCTTTGGGTCAATAACTATGCTACATTGGGTGGCAAGTGCTGCTGGTAGGGATCAACAAGCTGTATGAGATTCTGCCACCTGCTCGCCAGAACTTTAGCACATAGGGATAAAAGATTGGATAGGTCAAACGAAACTCATAACAAGAAATACAACAACTTTTATTAAAAGTATTTTCATAACAACAACAAAACAACAACAACATTCTGGAACCAAGGAAACTTATAAATTAAACTATGAGTCTCTGGACCTGTCCCCCGGGACTTGGGGGAAAGGCAACAGCCGTTGGGGCACAGCACAGGGCTCAGCGCCAGCCACCCTGGACTCTTCCAGCTCATATCCGTTGGAGACGGCAAATGCCATGGCCCCTTCCATGTCCTGATGCCACCTGGAGAGCGCCTGGTGGTACATTTCCAGGCATTCCATTTTGACAGAGATGTACTGGCCGTACGCCTCCACTTTCTTCCTCTCCACCTGGACCACCTGGAACTGCTCCACCAGGCGGTTCTCCATGGTGGCTGCTGTCTCCTGCAGGCTGGCCATGAAATCTCAGGTGGGCCTCTCCAACTCGGCCCTAAAGGCCTTGGCCTCAGCATTCTCCCCGGGCCTGTGGGACTCCACATCGGGGCTGGAGGGGAGGGGGAAGGGCTTACATGCAGCCACTTGCAGGTTGCCTTCCCCCCCTTCTTCTGGCACTGTTGCTCGGGCTCCACGGCCACGCTAGAGTCCTCATGCCGCCTCACCATCTGGCCATGGAGCTTTTCAATGTGGGAGATTATCCCTGATGTGGTCCCCTCTCTCTACCTCCTTAATCTTTTGCTGCAGATCTAAAGAGCATAAAAAATAGGAACATAAGAAGTGTCATACTGCATCAGACCAATGGTCTGTGTCAAGCGCTGCCTGCATTCTGTCTCCACAAGTGGGTGGGTGGCCAATGTCTCTCTGCAGGGGACTTTCATTCCTAACAGGTCATAGAGCAATCCATTCCCTGTTGTTCCAGCCCCCGTGCCTTACCTTGCAGATAGCGATTCCGTCACCCTTGTCATAAAACCTCCAAACATCAGAGTGTTTTTTCTGCCATCTGTCTGGGGGTGGCACTGGCAAGTCTGACCTCCGCCTGGGTGTCCTGCATGGTGGGGCACCAGCACTGGCATCCAATTTCTTTCTGAAACAGGAACACATAAACAACACCTCAGCAATATCATGCATTTATGATGATGCCTCTAGTCCTCCCTCCTTGAGGNCAGAAATAGTGTTTAGTGATTTAGTTTTAGTGTTTGTAGGAGTAGGCCTTTGTACTTATTAGATAAACCATTTAGTTCATAGCATTTATAATAGTTAGTAGCAGTTAGATTTAGTGTAGATAGCAGTAGCAGCGGACAGTCTTGGACCTGGACAGTCACTCTGTCGATGAGCTGGTCCAGCATTGGAACAACTTGCTGGGGGAGGCCATTGACAGGGTGGCTCCAAGACGCCCTCTGCCTCGGTCTCATCACTACAGGGCCCCTTGTTTTACCGAGGGGCTGCAGTGTATAAAACGACTAGGCAGGAGGCTGGAACGATGCTGGAGTCAGACCCGATTTGATTCTGACTGACTTCTCCATAGGGCCCATTTGTGGTCCTATCTTGAGACTGTGAGGACAGCAAGGAAGGAGTTCCTTGCTGTCCTCATAGCGTCTGTGAAGTCACGTCCGGCGGAGCTGTTTCTGGTGGTGTGGGGGCTGGTCAGCCCGGCCTCCCTCCGCCAAGATGGGGACTTGTCCCAGGCCTGCTGTGCGGAGTTTGTCACCTTTCAGACAAGATCGCTCGGATTCAGAGCGACTTTGACACTGGATTAGGGGCAGTAGGGGGAAAGCGCGAGGTGATGGAGGCCCCGTCTGGTCCAGCTTTGTGGGGGGAGTTTCAGGAAGTGATGCCAGTCAATGCGGCAGATGTCTTGGGGTCTGTGAGAGCCACCTGTTGCGAACTTGATCCATGGCCATCCTGGTTGGTGAAAGTCTCCAGGGGGACGGTGCTGGCAAGGATGGTGAACACTTCCTTGCAGCAGGGGAGGTTGTAGCCCAGCCCCAAGGAGGCTGTGGTGCGCTGCCTGCTGAAGAAACCATCTTCGGACATGGACGCGCTCGCCAGTTACTGACCCATCTCTAACCTTCCCTTCTTAGGGAAGGTTATTGAGTGGGCAGTGATGATCCAGCTCCAGGCGCATCTAGATAGCATCGATTTCCTGGACCCTTTTCAATCTGGGGTCCGCCATCAGGCCAGCGTCCTGCACCAAATGCTGCTGCCTCTAGCAGCAGGAGCAGTATGGGGGCAGAACAGCAGCAGGAGTCTCGCCAACAGTGCCATCAGTCCACCATGGAGGAGCTGGGTTGGGGGGATCTGTCAAGGCCATTGGCAGGGCGCCATGGCACTGGCTTCCAAGAGAAAGCGAAGCGCCTGTTGGCAGAAATGATAGCCCTGGATGGCCAGCCCTTGTCAATTGTGGAGAACAAGGGCTTACAGCGGATGATTGGGTTCCTGGCCCCCAACTTTAAGATGCCTTCCTGCTCCATCCTGAGTCAGACTGTGGTGCCACAGATCTACAGGGCTTTGAAGGAGCGGGTGAATGAGCAGCTGTCTGGGGCTGGGGGGGTCACAGTCCACTTCACCACTGACCTCTGATTCTCCAGAAACACCCAACATGCCAAATTGGCAGTGACTGCACACTGGTCGCAGAACCCAGAGGCAGCGCTTGGCAGTGGGAGGGGTCCTGAAGGTGGGCCCTGCTTCAGGCACAAGTCATGGACAACTGCCACACTTCAAGAAACCTCGAGGCAGTCCTGGCCACCATGGTGTAGGAGTGGGTCACAACAGGTGCGGCCTTCACCAAGGGGTGTGTGGTCATGGACAATGCAGCCAATATCATTAAGGCAGTCCATGACGGGGGCTTCACAAGCATCCCTTGCACCATACACACCCTCAATCTTGTGTTGAAAGATGCTCTGGGCTTGGGGGATAAGGGGATTGGGCCAGGCACCCTTAGCTCCCTGGTCAACTGGAGGAGGTAGCTGGTGGGCTTCTTCAACCGCAGCGTGAAGGGCAGCAAGATCCTTTGGTAGAAGAAGGACGAGCAAGGGTCCCTGGTGCACACGCTCATCCAGGATGTCTACACCAGGCGGAATTCCACCTTCCTGATGCTAAAGCGGCTTCTTGAGTGGAAAGCCACCCTGCATCAGGTGGAACTGGAGACAGACATTGGGTATTTTCAGACGTTACGGGCAGCCGGTTCACCACAGTGAACCACCAGGGGAGGTGAGCAGCGCAACCACGCGCGGGGATGGAAAAACGACCCAAACAGACATGCCGGGAACGGGACCATGGGCCGGAACCGGGCCGCACCATCGCGGGCCGCGGCAGCACAACAGACGTGCAGCCGAACCCCCGCCGGGCGCAAAGACCCCACAAGGCACCGGGCAGGGGCAGGGGCAGGACACAGACATGGCCGCCTGAGGGCAAACGAAGCCACAAGGCACACAAGGGAATGCCCACACAAGGGAAATGGGAAGGGAGGGGGGAAGAGCGAGAACAGGCTGACAGCCGGCACACACAGCGGACCCGCAGCGGG
>QEPC01008167.1:181449-226413 GCA_003113815.1 Sphenodon punctatus | reverse complement strand
CCCGCCCTGCCTCTCTCTCTCTCTCTCTCTCTCTCTCTCTCTCTCATACTAGTTGGCCTCAGCGCCTTATCTGACTGACCTCATGACGCATGGTGGCATTGGGAAACAAACTGTAAGCCTGCCAGCCGGCCTATGGCTTGCTACACGATCTCAGCCCGCCTATGTGACACTGACTGGCTCTTGCTCTCTCGTGCTGCACAGTCTTTGCTAGCCTATCTGAGTGCCCTGCTGCGAATGTCCCAGCCTGCCTGCCCTACTGCCTCTCATGCCACGCTGCCTGTCTGCCCGCTCAGCTTTCCGCCAAGCTCAAAGTATGCCTCAGTCTGTCTTCATGCCTCCTATGTGAAGGTGCCTGTCTGCCCACCCAGGTTGCGCAGCTTAAAGCCTGCCCAAGCCCGCCTTCCCTACTGCCTCTCATACCATGCTGCCTGCCTGCATTCCCAGGTTGCAAAGCTTGTACCCTACCTCAGTATGCTTGCCTTCTGCTCATGCCTCGCTACCTGCCAGCCCGCCTGCTTGCCCAGGTGGTCTAGATCAAAGCCTGCTTCAGTCTGCCTTCCTGTCATGACACAGTGCCTGTCTGCCTACCCTGGCAACCCTGGGTGATGTGCACCACTGGTCTGGTAATCCCACCGCTGCTGTATGCTGGTCCATGGGTGCTCTTCCTTGGCCAATACAAATGTGCCCACACAATCCTGCTGCTGCCATCTGCTGCTGTATGGGAGCTATTCCCTGGCAAATGCATCCATCCTGGCTCCATGGGTGCTGTGTACAGGCAAATCCTGCTGCTGCTGTCTCTGCTGTTCAATGGGTTCTGTACCCAGGCAACCCAATGTCTGCTGCTGCTACTGCCAATGCTGCCTCTGCTGTCTGTGCCATAGGTCCTGTGCCCTGCAGTCCAATGTCTGGACCAGATGCCAATGCTGCCTCTGGGAAATCCAATGTCTGCTGCCAATGCTGCCTCTGCTGTCTGTGCCATGGGTACTGCGCCCCGGCAATCCAATTTCTGCTACTGTTGCCAATGCCACCCATGATGTCTGTTCCATGGGTTCTGGGGCCTGCCATTCCACTCGCAGAGAGCCATCATTCAACTGCATTAAGAAACAGCCACTCCAGCCCCAGTACCCACCATCAGGGTTCTGGGGCCAAGTTACAGGCAGGGAGGGCTGTGGCCAATATCTACAAGTTGCCACTCTTCCTGCCTGCCTGTGTGCATTCCTGTATGTGCTGCCTTTTCTTTAGGCAACCTGCTGTTCCTGGAGAGAGAGAGGGAGAGAGAGAGAGAGAGAGAGAGTCTCCCCACTGCTAGAAGGAGAGACAGACACGATCCCACCTATGCTTTCATCTGCACTACATCGCCAGAGAGAGAGAGAGAGAGAGAGAGAGAGAGAGAGATAAAGGTTCCCAGCTAGAACGAGAGGGATGGGGGTTGGAGGGGGAGAGGTAGGTGCAGCTACCCTGGCTGCCCCCTGCCAGATCCAGGAAGAACTCCTATCTGTGCCCGTGCGCCCATTGCCCACATCCAGCACACAGCAAACCTACCATAATGAGATGGAATATAACACTACGTATTATATGTGCCTGCCTGCCTGTGTGCATTCCTGTACATGCTTCGTTCAATCTAATGATTGAATGAAGTGTGCCCGATAGGCTTTAGGCTGTCATTCCACTATCCCTGAATCAGTCATGCCCGCCCGTCCCAGAAACCATCAACTAGATTTTGGGACCATCATTCCAGTTACTGGGGGCTGCATTCCATTCCACTGCATCCAGAAGCTCGGTGCCTGCACGCCAGCCTGTCCCAACCCCCAAACGGGCTACAGCCTACTCTTCCACACCCACCCATGGATGCCTGATGAAGCTGCTTGAAATAAAAGCCTCTCCGACCACCATCTCCCGGCTGCCCGGCCCAGCTGCCCGGCCCGCTGCCAAGGAGCCTGTCTCTCTTTCTCTCTGTCACACCCACCCACCCAAACACAAGCCCTTTACCTCCTGGGGGGCCGTCTGCAAGTTGAGACCCTGCTGCTGGCACAGCACATCTTTGGGTCAATAACTATGCTACATTGGGTGGCAAGTGCTGCTGGTAGGGATCAACAAGCTGTATGAGATTCTGCCACCTGCTCGCCAGAACTTTAGCACATAGGGATAAAAGATTGGATAGGTCAAACGAAACTCATAACAAGAAATACAACAACTTTTATTAAAAGTATTTTCATAACAACAACAAAACAACAACAACATTCTGGAACCAAGGAAACTTATAAATTAAACTATGAGTCTCTGGACCTGTCCCCCGGGACTTGGGGGAAAGGCAACAGCCGTTGGGGCACAGCACAGGGCTCAGCGCCAGCCACCCTGGACTCTTCCAGCTCATATCCGTTGGAGACGGCAAATGCCATGGCCCCTTCCATGTCCTGATGCCACCTGGAGAGCGCCTGGTGGTACATTTCCAGGCATTCCATTTTGACAGAGATGTACTGGCCGTACGCCTCCACTTTCTTCCTCTCCACCTGGACCACCTGGAACTGCTCCACCAGGCGGTTCTCCATGGTGGCTGCTGTCTCCTGCAGGCTGGCCATGAAATCTCAGGTGGGCCTCTCCAACTCGGCCCTAAAGGCCTTGGCCTCAGCATTCTCCCCGGGCCTGTGGGACTCCACATCGGGGCTGGAGGGGAGGGGGAAGGGCTTACATGCAGCCACTTGCAGGTTGCCTTCCCCCCCTTCTTCTGGCACTGTTGCTCGGGCTCCACGGCCACGCTAGAGTCCTCATGCCGCCTCACCATCTGGCCATGGAGCTTTTCAATGTGGGAGATTATCCCTGATGTGGTCCCCTCTCTCTACCTCCTTAATCTTTTGCTGCAGATCTAAAGAGCATAAAAAATAGGAACATAAGAAGTGTCATACTGCATCAGACCAATGGTCTGTGTCAAGCGCTGCCTGCATTCTGTCTCCACAAGTGGGTGGGTGGCCAATGTCTCTCTGCAGGGGACTTTCATTCCTAACAGGTCATAGAGCAATCCATTCCCTGTTGTTCCAGCCCCCGTGCCTTACCTTGCAGATAGCGATTCCGTCACCCTTGTCATAAAACCTCCAAACATCAGAGTGTTTTTTCTGCCATCTGTCTGGGGGTGGCACTGGCAAGTCTGACCTCCGCCTGGGTGTCCTGCATGGTGGGGCACCAGCACTGGCATCCAATTTCTTTCTGAAACAGGAACACATAAACAACACCTCAGCAATATCATGCATTTATGATGATGCCTCTAGTCCTCCCTCCTTGAGGTGCTAGGGTTTGCAATGGGAGATGGTGACCATGGCTGGCACATGCCAATCCTGCCCTCCCTGTGGTGCTGCTAAGGAGGACTGACACTGGAGAGACCCTGGCTGGCGCGTGCCAATCCTGCCATCCTTGGGGTGCTGATAGGGAGGGATGGCAATGGAGAGACCCTGGATGGCATGTGCAAATCCTGCCCTTATTTTGGTGTGCTATGTAAGGATGGCAACTGGAGAGTGGAGATGCCTGGCAGGCACATGTTTGGGTGGGGATGTTGCTCATGCCTGACTGCTGGAAGATCCCTACACACTACAGTACCCTCTCTCTCTGTGGCAGACATCCGCAGCTACCTGCTGATGCCCACTGTTTGTACCTGAATGATGCCCACCACCCACGCACCCACCTGCACGACAGTGAGCTCACTCTAACGGATAGAGCCTTAAGTTTCTTGTCCTCAAAGTAAAAAAAAGTTTGTAAACCTGGCAGCAGTGGCAACAGCACCTCCTGTGCCCGCCACAGGAGGTTCCTTTGGCTCCTCCTCCACCACCGAAGGTCCAGCAGCAGCCGGAGGAACCTTTTCCTCCACCACAGGCTCCGCCACCTTAGCCTTCCCCCAGGCCCGGCATTTAATGGTGGTGGCACTGGTCACCTTCTTAACACACACCCAACACAACCAACACCGCACACACAGAACCCACCAACACTCACCAACCAGAAAAACCAAAGCCAACACACACCACACAGCCAAAACACACACAAATCGAAAACAAACACACACACAGCCACAACACACACTTTCACCCACACAAGCTCCGCACGCACTCGAATTTCCTGTTTCCGGGTTGATCACGGGCTCTCGCAATATTTTTACGAATGCCCAAACCGAACCGAACATGACCAAACTAAACGGCTGAACTGGACCGAATGATTGAACCCAAACCGCGATTCTCCCTACCCCTCTCGGTCGGGGTTCCCCAAGGCTCTGCCCTTGGTACTGTCCTCTTCTCTATCTACACCCAATCCCTAGGAAAACTCATTGCCTCCCACGATTTCCAATACCACCTATATGCTGACATCACTCAACTCTATCTCTCCACTCCTTCCCTCTCCCCCTCTGTTCAAGCTTGTCTCACCAACTGTCTCTCTGACATCTCCGCCTGGATATTTCAACGCCAACTCAAACTGAACATGGTGAAAACTGAACTCCTTATCTTCCCTCCCAATCCTTCCTCTCCCTCTTCCCTGTCAATTGCCATTGATGGGACCTCCATCCTCCCTGTCCCCCAAGCCCATAGCTTGGCTTCATTTTTGACTCGCACCTTACCTTCAAACCCTACATTGACTCAGTCGACAAATCCTGCCGCTTCTCCCTCCACCCTTTTCTGTCTATGTCAAAATTCTCATCCATGCCCTAGTCATCTCATACCTCAACTACTGTAATCTCCTTCTTGCTGGCCTTTCCCACTCTCACCTTTCTTCCCTCATCTCTGTTCAAAACTCTGCTGCCAGGATCATCCACCTTGTCTGTCGCTTTGACCATGTGCAGTGTCTCCTCTCCTCTCTCCACAGGCTCCCTCTTCCTGAGCGTATTCTGCACAAGCTTCTTGTCCTCACTTGCAAAGCCTTTACAACCTCTCTCCCCTCTACCTCTCTGTCCTGATCTCCTTCTGAACCCTTGTTCAAGCACTCCGCTCCTCTTCCATCCCCTCCCTCACCTTCCCATGCCTCCCCTGCTCCCCCAACCGCCTTTGTCCCTTCTTTCTTGCTGCCCCGCATGCCTGGAACTCCCTCCCTGCCCTCATCCACCTTGCCCCCACCCTCCGCACCTTCACGTCCCTTCTCAAACCCCACTTTTTCTGTTCTGCCCTTCCAAAATCCTGCTAATCATACCCACCCAGGATTATTCCCCACCTGTTAACTGTAAATTCCCAATTTACTGTAACCAAGCCAAGAAAGTGTACATGAGTTCTTGCATCCTCATGAATGTTACATCCCTTGTCTCTCCCTCTGTTCCCCCTTCCCTGGCTCCCCCCTCCCATCTTTAGATAGTAAGCTATTGGGCAGGGACTAGGACTGATGCGGCAGCAGCTTTTACCACGCCGCGATTCCGTTCCGCCATTTCGGAATTGCCCGCGCCACACCGTGACTTTTCTGCGGATATTCCGCTAATTCCGCCGGAATTCTGCAAATCGCGGAATTGCGGAAAAATTGCGAAAAAATTGCGGAAATTGCGGAAAACCTCTATTCCGCTATTTTGTGGTGCTGGCGGAATTGCGGAAATAGCGAAAATGTCATGTTTCCACACCTCTGCTATGCCATTCCACTAATTGCGGAAACACTGTTTCTGCCGGAAATAGCTACCGCTGCGATATTCCGCTACAGCCCTAGCAGGGACCATGTCTATTTTATTGTTTGTAAAGTGCCAGGTATAAGGCTGGTGCTATATAAATGCTAATGCTGATGCTGATGCTGATGCTAATACTACTACTACTACTACTACTAATAATAATAATAATAATAATAATAATATTTTTTTAAAAACCCGCCTAAATCTATCTAATCTAATATAAATAAATTAAACTATGGTGGTGAATGTGTGGAAATGGGTCGATGTGTGCGAACACCCGGGGGTTCAGCACATTTTGGGGTTTGGGAGGAGGGCGGGGGAAGGGGGAAGGGGGGACCAGGTTTCCTCTCCCTCCAGGCTACACAGGTGGAAGGGGCGCCAGAGCTCACCTCCCCCCACCCTGTGTAGCCTACTAATTTTTGATTAAAAACCCCACCCCAGGGACCCCCTTACCTAGTGGTGCCAGAGTTCCAGCCCAGGGTTCTGTGGCAACAGTGACTCCGATGGTGCTGCAGAGTGCTTCAGGCCTCTACTAGGCCTTCCAGGTCAGGTGACCCAGAAGGCCTAATAGAGGCCTGAAGCACTCCGCTGCCACCACTGGCCCCAGCCCCACTGCCGCCGCTGGACCTGGTGCCAGAGCCTGACCTACCTGGTGGTGCCAGGGCTCCGGCCCCGGGTCCAGTGGTGGTGCTGGCTCTAGCAGCAGCAGCGGAGTGCTTCAGGCCTCTACTAGACCTTCTGGGTCACCTGACCCGGTCACCTGACCCGGAAGTCCTAGTAGAGGCCGGAAGTGCTTCACAGCGCTGCCGGAGCTGCCTTTGGACCCATGGTTGGAGCCCCAGAGCCACTAGGTAGGGGGGGTCCCTGGGGTGGGAGGTTACAAAAATTTTTAGTAGGCTGCAGAGGATGAGGGAGGAAATTAGCTCAAGCGCCACTTCCACCCATGCAGCCTGGAGGGAGGGGAAACCAGGTTCCTCCCTGCTCCCTGCCCCCATCCGAACAGGTTTGGAACCTGAAATTTGTTCGGGTGGTTCAGGCGGGGGTAAGTTTGGATTCTGGGGCTTCACAAACAGGCTGGACACCCCCGAGTTCAGTCCTAACCCCCGAACCACGTTTGCACATCCCTAGAAATGGGTGAAATAGGAGGAGGATGGCAATGGATTGGGAGGAACACAAACTGCTGGGAGAGGGAGAGTTCTGAAAACACCTGCTGACAGGATCAGTGGCTAGCTCAGAACAAATTGGAAGGGCGGAAGGACAATTACTTTTGTTACTTCCTGCACCCGCCTTACCACAAGCCCCATTGACTGTGTGCAGCCTATCCTGTGGCCAATCTCAGACTGCCAAGCCAGTGGTCTGAGGAAAAGAGGGATGGTGATTGGGCAGGCTGGCTGCTAGTCCAAGCCTCTCCATCGTTCCTCAGCTGACACCCCCCTCCCTGGGTCTGCCAGCCACGTTTTTACCATCCGAATGCCACCCAAATGCTGCCCAAACTCTGCCCGAACTCATCCGAATGTGGCCAAACTGTTTGGGGATTTTGGCATTCGGTTTGACCGTTTGGTTCGGCTGCCTGAACTTTCTGAGTTCGGGCCGAACTCCGAACATCTGAACCACGTTCGCACATCCCTAGTGGTGGAGGTGGGTCATCTGCTGGCCCGGCTTTCACTGCTGGTAGATGATGTAGATTTTATTAGATATTGATTACATACAGATATTCAGTCAGTCAAAGTTTTATTGTGGCCAAAGCCTTTACAATTAAAATACAAATCAGCAAGTAACAAAACAATATAACCTGCATGCCATATATACCTTGCATACATATACAACAAGGAAAATATCAAAATGGCAAAACTTTTCATAAAGGTGGTAGATGATGAAGGTTGCAACCCTTGCACAACTTACCTCCTGGATATGCTCCTATTCTGCCATCTGACTGCAACTGATAAAGTGTTATAATAGTTATGCAGACTGACCATTCGTCCCCTCAAAAATTGCCAGTACTTCAGAAACTGACCTTTGGCAACATCCAGTTGATCCACTCCTTCCTGTAAATGCTTTGCCATCACACAGCCACTGGCAATGGCTTTATCCAGAGCTGCAAAGCACTGAAAGGCAGTCTTCATTATCTGTTGCTCTTAGTCTACTGCACATGGTGGAGCTGTGGGAGACAGAGGGCGTGGTGTTGGTGGTGGTGATCATGAGTCACAAGATGGTTTACAATAATGTGGAAACTGTGCAAAGCCCGGGGGGAAAGGCAGACTGCTGTTGCTGGGCTGCATGTGGGGTCTGACTCTACAGTCACACTGTTCTGTGGCTTTTCCCAGCCTAGAATTAGTGGAAGTGGAAGTACAGTCCTCCTCCTTCTTCTTGGTAGTAGTGGTTAAATGGAAGCTGTGCAGCGGCAGCTTGAGTCTATGGCAGCGCACTTTAGGGAACAGAGCCAGTGGATCTGGTGAAACTGTGTGAGGTGTGTTCTGCTGCATCAGCTGGTGGGTTTGGGTGTTTCTGGTGTTGTTCTCATCAGACTGAGTCTTGTGACTGTCACCAGGCTCTTCTTGACTTGACAGTATCAATGAAAATTCATAGTTCTCCGAGCCCTCACTGTTGATGGGTCGCATGCGGCGGTGATGCTGTCTTGTTCTCTGACTCTGACTATAATTATTGGAGCTACAGTCCACCTTCTTTGTGGTGTTCAATCAGTGCACGGGCACGGCAGCTGTCCAGCTTAATTTTATGGAACCACAACAAGTGGTACCGCAGGGAACTTGTCCCCTAAGCCGGACCACAGAACACCACACTGTTAAAGTGAGTGTATTGTGCTTCTTCTACATGCATATTTGGGGGCTGGTAAAAATATTCCCACACATGGGAGTAACATGCCCTTCAGCCACCTTTGCCCTTCCCTTTGACTCTCTATCCTTGCAACATCTGTAAAAGCAGAAAAAAGGGAAATCAACTAAATAAAATGAAAGTAAATTCATTTATGTAAAGTACATAAATATAATTGTGTACTTTTAAAAACATATGTGTATTACTATACATACATTAGAGCTACACAAACAATCCATATACATATGGATAATACATATATTACAGCTACAGATATATATGTATATTGAGTATGGATTATATAATTTATAAGATATGGATTTGTATGGACTATGGAATATGGATTTTTATGGAATATTTTTATAGAATATTTTTATGGAATATATGGAAGAGGCATATATTGCAGCTAGACTGTAATTATAAAAGCTGTTTTTAAGAAATAAATACTTATAAATAGTATAGATAGTTAAAAATATTAATAGTTAAATGATAGATATAAATAGTTAATAATTATAAAGTTATAAATACTTATAAATAGATAGTTATAAATATGTATACTTATCAAAAGTTTAAATAGTTATAAATTAAATAGTTATAAATAGCTAGTTTTAAAAGCTAACTATAAAAGCAAATTATTTGTAAATAGTATTTAAATATCCCTTTAAATACCTTTTTCCAATTGATGAAAACATATTTATTTGCTAAATAGTGAAATATATTAAAACATCTTTTTAAAAAAATATGTAAATATCTATAACTTAAGTTTAAAAATCTTTATTATTACATTATATTACATTATACTGCATTATATTACAAATATTTTAAAATATTTTATAAACAAAAATACTCAAAGAATTATTTTTAAAAATTGCAGTACATTCAGATTTGGTGTAGTATGAAATTTATATTTTATATTCAATTTAAACTATCCAAAGTCCAGACAATCAAAAGAAAAAATTACGGAAACCCACCTGTGTCAGTCTGGGAGGGTGGGGTCAAGGCCAGGTACACTGAGGACAGTAAAATAGGCTGGGCGGAGACTTGTGCGTGGACACTTAGTTAGTAGAAGAGTCAGGTCCAGGAATCAGAATGCTCACAATGCTGGATGAATCAGATATCATTAAGATTTATTTATTTTTAAAGTACTTTTTATTGATATTTCCAGTTTTTTACAAAGATCATAAGTACTACATATGTTGTCATGTCATACTTTTTTTTTTTCATTAACAGTGTAAACAACAACCACCAAACGTGTCAGAGATAATAACCAGTGCGCGTGTTTCCATCATGCTAGATAATACATTAATTCTTTTTAGGGATCTTAGACCTGTATTTCATGAATACTCAATCATTGTATGAACCATTAAAGTTGGGAGTCAAGTAGAGATTTTAACTTACTTGACCCCGGCCACTCTTTATCTAAGGTTTGCAGGATAGGAGCCCATGTTTCTTTAAAACTCTGTAGCTTCCCATGTATCCCGGCTTGTAATTTCTCCATTTTGTACATGAACAACATTCTTTGAAGCCATTCCTCCATTTGCAGCTCTCCTTGGTCTTTCCAGTGTTTAAGTATTATGTTGATAGCCGCAATAAATATCATTTTGCACGGTTGAATTTTCCCCTCCAGCACTTTTCCCTTCGGATAGATACCCAGAAGCGCCACTTCAGGCCTAAAGGGAACTATTGTCCCAACTAATTGGTTTATTACCTTCCAGATTTTACTCCAGAAGACCTGCACTCTGCTGCAGAACCACCAGCAGTGCAGGTAGTCTCCCCACTCTCCGCAACCCCTCCAGCGTAGTGCTTTACCTCCTGGCACCGCGTATCTTGTTCTATCTGGGGTTAGATAGAATCTCATAGTTAATTTTAACTGGGCCTCTTTAATTTCTAAGGAGGAGGCGCAATTGTGCATATGATCCCACATGATTTTTGTTTCCTGTTCTCCTAGCTCTTTTTTTAGATCTTTGCTCCATCTTTCAAGATAGAAGTTCTTGTTGCTATATAATATAGCTTTGAGCTCTTTATAAATGTTTCCCAATCTACCTGCTGCTTTGCTTTTTTCAAATAATTTTTTTTCAATTTTGAATGGGTCTCTCCCGTAATTCTCTCCCGCTTGTTGCGCTGTACATAAACTTTTTAGTTGTAGGTATTGGAGAGGTTCCACTTTCTGTTGTATCAGAGATTCTGTTTTTTGTATGGTTATGAACTTCCCTTTGTTGAATAACTGGTGCATTTTGGTGACTCCTCTCTTTTTTAGTTTATTTCTTAATTCCAGGGCAAGATGAGATACCAAGGGCTCTTTTGAGTCAATGGGGTTGTATGGGGACCTACCTGGTATTATTTTTGCTTTTTTTTGTAGGTTCCTCCAATTTTTTAGTATGGGACCCAGGAAGGGGTGTAGTTTTGCTGGACGTAACTGGTCGTCCTTTTGGTCTAATATTAAGTTTCTTAAAGATTCCACTTGTAGAGCCGTCCTCTCTAACTCCACCCAGTCCTGGGTATCCCCTTGTGTACACCAGTCTGAAAAGGCACCTAACACTGCCGCTTTATAGTATGTCTCCAGATCTGGTAGGTTTATCCCACCTTTTTCCCTTGTTCTCATAAGGGATATTTTTTTCATTCTTGGCTTCCTACCATTCCAGATTAGATTAGATAGCAAAAGTTCGGATTTCCTAAAGAAGGTCACCGGTAATTTAATTGGTAGTGTGATGAATCTGTAAAGAATTTTTGGGAGTATTATCATTTTATATGTTTATTTTCCCCAACCATGTTACCATTAGATGTTTCCAAGGCCTTGTTTCTTCCTCTAATTTATTTAGGAGGGGGACATCGTTTTTCTCATATAGCTCATTAGTTTTCCTGGGTAGAATAATCCCTAAATATTTCAACCCTGTTTTGCTTATTGGGAAGGGCAGTGCTTTTGCCAAGAATTGTTCCTGCTGTTTATCTTTCCCGAATACTAATGCAAATGACTTTTCCCTATTAATTCTATACCCCGATATTTCCCCAAATTCTGCGAATATTTTTAGTAATTCTTTGCTCGAGGCTTCTGGTTCGGTTACATATAGGAGCAAGTCATCTGCAAATAGGGAGAGTTTGTGCTCCTTTCCTCCAATTTGTACCCCTTTAATTTTATCGTTTTGGCGTATTGCAATTGCTAGTACTTCCAAGGCAATATTGAATAACAGCGGGGATAGAGGGCAACCCTGCCTAGTCCCTCTTTGTAACTGAAAACTCTCGGATAGTTCCCCATTAATTAAAATTTTAGAATGTGGTTTTTTGTAAATCGTTTTGATCCAGTTTAGGAAGTTTCCCTCAAATCCCATTTTTTCCCATTGCAAGGAGGAGATACTCTACTTCCACCAAATCAAAGTCCTTTTCCGCATCCACTGAGATTATGGCGGCTGGGGTCTTACTCAGTTCTAAATTATGTATTATGTTTATTGCCTTTCTTATGTTATCTTTCCCCTGTCTCCCGGGTATGAACCCAGCTTGATTGGGGTTGATTATTTCTCCAATTATAGATCTCAACCTGTGTGCCAGTATTTTTGTGAATAATTTATAACCCAAATTTAGTAAGGAGATTGGCCGGTAACTTCCACAGAATTCCAGTGGTCTACCAGGTTTGGGGATTAATGTGACTGTAGCTTGATAAAAGTTTTGGGGCATAACCCCTTCAGTTAGAATATTGTTAAATGCATTGGCTAAGTGTGGGGCCAGTGTCTCCTTGAAAGTTTGATAAAATTCGTTGGGGAAGCCATCTGGACCGCACGCCTTATTTTTCTTTAGATCATTAATTGCCTCCAATACCTCCTGTGTGGTTATAGTTGAGTTTAGGAAGGCATTTTGGTCCTCATTGATCTGTGGCAGCGTTATCGAATTTAGAAAACTTTTTATTTTTTCAGTTGCGGGGTTACTGGTTGTATAAATTTTTTAAAAGAATTCTAAAAAGGCCTTTTGTATTTGCTTGGGTTTACTTAAACATTCCCCCTGTTTGTTTTGTATCTTTGAGATATAAGCCTTTCTTTGCTTGATCTTAACCAGGTTGGCCAACATTTTACTGGCCTTGTTGCCAAATTCATAGAAGTGAAATCTGATTCTTTGCAGCTGTGATTTTACTTTCCCCAATTCTGCTATATTGATTAGCTCCCTTGCTTTGTAGATTTCGTTTTTTAGAATTTCTGAGGGGTTTGTTTTATTTTGGGCTTCCAGCCTCAACAACTCCTTGTAGAGTTCTTTTACAGACTGTCTTTTTGTTCTATCTATTTGTGCCTGGAGCGAAATTATGTTTCCCCTCAATACTGCCTTGACCGCTTCCCACAGTATTCCTGGTGAGGAAACTGAGAACTCGTTTAATTCAAAAAATTCCTTTATATTTTCTAAAATTTGATCTCTGTTTTCTTTTGCATTTAATATGTATTTCTTTAGCCTCCAGTTCCCTACAGCTCTTTTTGGCTCCTCTGGGTCCTTAAATGTGGATATAATCGCATTGTGGTCTGAGAGTACCATCAGCAAAATAAAACATTTACAACATCTTCCCATTTCCATTTTGGAGCCTAATACGTGTTCTATGTGTGAATAGATATTTTGTACTGCTGAGTAATATGAGTATTCTCTTGCGTTCCCGTTTATGTGTCTCCATATATCTACCAGACCTACCGCTTTAAGCAGCTCAGATATTTTTTTGTGCTCTGCTTTGTGCTCTTCTCCCTTAGAATGATCCAAATTTGACAGCGTAATATTTAAATCTCCCTGTACGATAATCCAGCCTTTTGCTTCTTCCCCTAGTATAGTAATATATTTTTTGTAGAAATCCAGTTTTTCTTCATTTGGCCCATACATATTTATCAAAGAGATGTACAGTGTCCCCACTCTATCAACGACACACAGAAACCTCCCCTCCCTGTCTGTTATTATTTTTTCTTCCTTAAACTCTATATTTTTGTCTATTCCAATCATAACCACTGCCCTTTTTTTTGTGCACAGGAGGCATATAGTCTCCCTACTTGAGGGGTTGTCATTCTTGCTACATCTTTTCTCAACAGATGAGTCTCCTGCAGGAAGAAGATATTTATTCTCTGTTCTATTAGATTTTTAACTCTTTTCCTTTTTTGGGGTGTATTTAGACCTCTAACATTGAGGGAAATTGTTTAAAATCCACTCATCATGTCTTTTTCTTCCCTTTTCTCTGACCCCTTCTCTCTTTTTTCCCCTTTTTTGTTGATCATTTAACTTTATTACTTCTCCTTTTTTACTTCCCCTTGTCTGAATTTTCTGACTGCGAACCCTTTCATTCCCTTCACACACGCTAACGCACATTTTATCTCTTGACAACATTTCAAACAATTCCCCACCCTTTACCCACCTTCCCTCAACATCCCACCCCTTCCCCCCCTTCTTGTAGTTTTACTCTTCTCCATGATACTTTGCACAAAGCTGAGTCTTTGAAGATCTTCTTCTTCTTACTTCTTAATAAAACTCTCCCTCCCCGCACCAATTGTAATTCATAGTTTTATCTACAAGCCAACTTTTTTATTTAACTATTTAACATTAAGGTTTTTCTGCCCTTTTTCTTTACTTTTTTTTTTCCTTCTTTTTTCCCCCCCCTTTCCTTTCCCTTCCCCCCCTTATTTTCCAATTTGCTTGCTCAGTTCTCTATCCTCTCTGTTACCTCTTATACCTCTAGGATCCCTGATTCCTTGCACTCGCTGTCCTATTCCTTTAAACAGTGCTCAAGACCCCCCTATTCCACTCCGCCTTCAGACTCCCACTTAAGCTTACATTAATTCCTCTCTTCTAAATAGGGCTCAAGACCCCCCTCCTCCACCCCACCTTAAATCTTGGCATGTGTTTGTATACATTAGAGATCTGTTGCCCCAATCAAGACCCCCCTCTTCCTTCCCACACTACTCCCTTTCCCCTCTACTTGCCCTATTATCTTGTCCCCGGGTGATCCTTACTAGATAGTTAAAACACCTGCCTTCAGCAAGTCTATAATTTTCTTTGCTTGATTGAAGCCTTGAAAATGTTCTAATGTACTAGGGTCTCCTATGTGTGGCTCAGTTCAGTTCATTCTGCTGCCCTTTGGTTATCAGACCTTGTCACTGCTGGAAGTGCGAGCAGGAAGGCCTCCAAGTCTTCTGTGGCATCGAAGAATTTATTTTTTCCTTTGAACGTGATCATTAATTGTGCTGGGAAAATAATCCTGGGGCTAAGATTCTTCTCTAACATAGTTCCAAAAAACTTGTTCCATCTCATTCTTTGCTTTACTGTTTGTGCAGCATAGTCTGGCAATAGTCTGATTGGATTTTGCTGGTAAACCAGCTTCCTCTTGGACCTAGCCGCTTGCAATAGCTGTTCCTTTATATTATACGAGGTGAATTTCACGATGATGGGACACGGGGGTTCCCCTTCATGCTGTCTTGGTCTTCCCACTCTGTGAGCCCTGTCAATACTTGGATTGTGCAAGTTCCCCCTATCTGGGAAATTTTCTTTTATAATGGCCCATATGATTTCATTGAGTCACTCTGCACCTTCCTTTTCTTTTACTCCGTGCACTCTCAGATTAACTCTCCTTGCACGATTTTCCAACTCTTCACACTTTTGGGCTAGCATGCTTGTCTCTTTTTTAAGCTTATTTATTGTTTCATCCCTTTCCATGGCTTGATCTTCCAGGGCTACTATCCTCCCCTCTGCAACTTCTGTTATTTTGGTTAAGTTCTCTAACTTTTTATTGCCCTCTTCAATAGCCCCTTTTATTTCCTTCATTTCTCCCAAAAGCTCCCTTCTCATTCGCAAAATGAGGTTTCTTATTGGGGCCCCTTGTGCCTCTGCATCTGTCTTGGAGCCCTCAGAGTCTGCTTCAATCATTTGCAGCTCTGGTTCCCTTTTCTTGCTGGGTGCAGCTTGCTCCGGCTATCCAAGTGTAGAGGGATTTCTCTTGCCGCTTGAGCCCTTCTCCCCCGCTCTAGTCTCATCCCCCCCTCTTCTCTTATCAGATCTTTCTTTGGGGCTTGCTTGGGGGAGTCCCTGATCTTCCTCCTCGACCTCCCCGGCCTGTTCTGATGAATCGGACAGCGCCGAGTCTTCCCCTGCATAGGGATCTGTTGCTGCCATTTTTAAACTGCCGGGGGCTTCAGTTCACTCCTCAGGCCCCGCTATGTCCCTCCGATGGCAGAATCTCTCAAGCGCATTTGCCTGAGAAATTTTTTGTCTACCTTTTGACTTGTTGGGCATACCTTATCTTTTGCGGGGTTTTTTCCTTCTTTTTTCTTCTTTTGTTGGCTAATTCACTGCAGGTGGGTACGGAACTTGATCTTCTCCTGCCTACCCTGACCGGCACATGCGCAGTCTCGTCAGATATCATTAAGATTAAGAGAGGGCGGGTGCCGCTTGCCAGGTCATGGTGCTGCTGACTCATGGTCACTACACATGTTTTTGGAGTTCCAGTGGCACCGGCAGCACTTGCATAGCTATCTCTCAACCTCACACACTCTCTCCCTCTGGTCTCCAGAGGTGTGTACCAGGAATCCATGTCGCTTTTGTTTTCATTTTTTGTTTTTTTATTTAAATCTGTCATTTTCATTTTCATACGTATCAAATTTTCATTTTAGATTTTGCTTTCATTTTCGTTTTCCATTGCTTTCAATGAAAAACACATTTTCAGCTGTAGATTTTTTGGTTTTCATTATATTTTGGTGAAACTTGGGGTGATTTCAGATGTTATGAGATCACAGTCAACCACAGTGAACCACGGTCAATTCCGCAGTGGGGCCAAAGTGCCCTGAACATCTGTTTGGCAGCTGCCAGATGTTCACCACAGACAATCCCCAGCAGGGGACAAAATCAACCACCCTTGGGTACTTTCAGACATGACGCTAACCACCCTTTAACCACCCTTGGTGGTTATTTATGCATGTTGAAGGGCTGCATAGGGCACCAATACAGCCCTGCAACATGCATAAATAACCACCAAGGGTGGTTAAAGGGTGGTTAACGTCATGTCTGAAAGTACCCCTTCTGGAGCTCCAGCTCAGACCATGGGTTTTTTCAGATGTGACAGGGCCAGTTGGCCCCATCATGAAAACAATAAAGTCATCCCCCACCAGGATGACCCCGTCACGCCCTAACAGATGTGCCGGGGGATCCCGGCGGGGAATTGGGGTGGGGTGGGGCCGTGCAGCACAACGTGTGGCAGCACGGCCCTGCCCCCTCCATGCTCCCTGCCGCCCATCCTCTGGGGAGATGGGCAGGCGGCGGGGCCAATGCCACCACAGCATCTGGCCGAATCTGCCACAGCCCGGAATCCCACCGGTGTTTCCAGGCTGTGGCAACCGACCAGACATTACTTTTCTTTGATCCCCACCAGGGATCACTTTCACCACGTTCCCCAGGGAATTGGTGCGGCTAGCCCAGGAAGCATGGTTTAAACTGACCCCATGTGGGGATTGAGCGTGGCGAACATCTGGTGGCTGCCAAACAGACGTGCGAGTCACAGTGACCACAGGTGGGTATTCACCATGGTTCACTGTGATCTCGTAATGTCTGAAAATACCCCATATCAGAAAGAATGTTCAAAGTGATTTCCAACGGGAAACAAAAAAAAGTAATGTCTGAACAGCAACCACCAGCCGGAATCAAGAAAAACGATTCCCATCTGGGGACAAAGCATGCAGCATCGCTGCCAGGCAACCAGCAACAACACAGGCTGGGGAGGGAGATTTAAAGAGCACCTGGCATCAGGGGAATGTGGCGGGATGGAGTGAGGCAGAAGGGAGAGGGGAGCGGAAGGCATGCGAGCAAGGGAGGAGGAGGAGGCACAGGCAGAGGAGGCGATGGTCATGCTGAAAATGGAGGTGGTGAAGGGACAGGAGCAGCAGCGACATCAGCAGCTGGGGCAGGTTGACCCGGCACCTGCAACGGGCCCCAGGGACGAGGCACACCAGAAATAGGAAAGGGGAGCAAAGGGGGGGATGGAGGAACAGGGGCACGAAAGGGGGTCGGTGGGCCTGCAGGTGAGGGGAGCGGGGGAGGGCTGCAGGGAACAGGCAACCCGGTAACCAACCTCCCTCCCCCGGTGACCCACCGACATGAAAACAGGCCTGGGATCCTGAGACCACGGAGGATAGGGCCAGAGGGTATATGGAGGATGAGGAGGACCAGGTGTTGGAGGAGGAGTGGGACCAGGAGGGTCCACGGGGGAGACAGTCGTACCACCGAGTGGGGAAATGGGGGCACAGGGAAACCCAGGACTTTATCTGGATCTGGGGGACCCTGGAGCACCAGCTGGAGCTAGTCATCAACCAGGGAAATGAGCACGTCTACTGGGAGATCATGCGGGACATGGAAGCAGCGGAGCACCACAGAACTGTGGCCCAGTGCCACTACAAGGTCAAGGAGCTCAAGAGGGAGTACAAGGCCATAAAAGACAACCCCCTACTATGACATCCTGGACCGCATCCTTCACATGAAGGGCTCAATAGTCACCCTGCACCTCGTGGGGAGCATCATGGTCCAGGGCAGGAAATGGGTCAAGATACCCACTCCCCTCACCACCCCCCTAGAAGGCAATGGCTCAAGGGGCTCCACCCTCTAAGAGGAATGCCCCTGAACCTCAGGGAGCAGCAGGTCCCCCCTCGCACACCAGCCCCAGGAGTCCCCATCCCCTGTCCAGACCGGGAGAATCCGAGGCCGGCACAATGGTCACCCTCAGCCAGTGGACACAGGGGGACCCAGTAATACAGAGGGGCTGGCCTCAGAGGGCTCTGAGACAGACATCAAGGGTAAGCAAGTGGTTGGGTTGGGACATGGACTGGGGGAACAGACCGAGGGGTGGAGGGGGGCACACTGGGGATGGGACTGACCCCAGCAAACCTGGGCACCCCAGATCATGGGAAGGGCACCCGGGAGGCCACCAGGGGACAAGGTCAGACCACCCCCAACCAACCCCTCCTATATCCTCACAGGGCACAGCACGCCCCAGCACTTGAGACAGGTGGGTGAGGAGGAAGGCGGAGAGCAGCCCCGGGAGCAGCCAGAGGTCCCAGGTGAGGCACACCAGCAAGGGGGGGTGGGAGAGGGTGCCAGTGGAGGTCAGGTGGGGGAACCGGGGCACACAGTGCTGGGGTGGGGGGGCCTGGCACAGTGGTTTGCCAGGGGAGGGCACCAGCCGCCAACCCAAGGGGGGGCACAACTCCCCAACCATGCAATGGAATAGGGGACGGGCGACTGGGGTGCCAAACCAACCCCTAATGTTTGTCCCAACAGGGCGACTCGACGGGTGCCAGCAAGCTTGCCGCGTGCCCCCAGCACAATGGATGAGGGAGAACCGGGCACAGGTACGGCGCCAGAAGTAGGAGCAGGTGGAGAACATAGTCTGCTTGAACACTGAACAGGGCGAGCGGATGATCGCTGCCATCGATCAGATGGAGGTAGCCGTAAGGTATTTTCAGACGTGACGGGGCAGCTTCGCCCCGTCACGGAACCAACCCCAAGATTCCCCGCTGGGATCACTCCAGCACAGTCAACAGACATGCCGGGAGATGCCAGCAGGGATTCTNTAACCACCCTTGGTGGTTATTTATGCATGTTGAAGGGCTGCATAGGGCACCAATACAGCCCTGCAACATGCATAAATAACCACCAAGGGTGGTTAAAGGGTGGTTAACGTCATGTCTGAAAGTACCCCTTCTGGAGCTCCAGCTCAGACCATGGGTTTTTTCAGATGTGACAGGGCCAGTTGGCCCCATCATGAAAACAATAAAGTCATCCCCCACCAGGATGACCCCGTCACGCCCTAACAGATGTGCCGGGGGATCCCGGCGGGGAATTGGGGTGGGGTGGGGCCGTGCAGCACAACGTGTGGCAGCACGGCCCTGCCCCCTCCATGCTCCCTGCCGCCCATCCTCTGGGGAGATGGGCAGGCGGCGGGGCCAATGCCACCACAGCATCTGGCCGAATCTGCCACAGCCCGGAATCCCACCGGTGTTTCCAGGCTGTGGCAACCGACCAGACATTACTTTTCTTTGATCCCCACCAGGGATCACTTTCACCACGTTCCCCAGGGAATTGGTGCGGCTAGCCCAGGAAGCATGGTTTAAACTGACCCCATGTGGGGATTGAGCGTGGCGAACATCTGGTGGCTGCCAAACAGACGTGCGAGTCACAGTGACCACAGGTGGGTATTCACCATGGTTCACTGTGATCTCGTAATGTCTGAAAATACCCCATATCAGAAAGAGTGTTCAAAGTGATTTCCAACGGGAAACAAAAAAAAGTAATGTCTGAACAGCAACCACCAGCCGGAATCAAGAAAAACGATTCCCATCTGGGGACAAAGCATGCAGCATCGCTGCCAGGCAACCAGCAACAACACAGGCTGGGGAGGGAGATTTAAAGAGCACCTGGCATCAGGGGAATGTGGCGGGATGGAGTGAGGCAGAAGGGAGAGGGGAGCGGAAGGCATGCGAGCAAGGGAGGAGGAGGAGGCACAGGCAGAGGAGGCGATGGTCATGCTGAAAATGGAGGTGGTGAAGGGACAGGAGCAGCAGCGACATCAGCAGCTGGGGCAGGTTGACCCGGCACCTGCAACGGGCCCCAGGGACGAGGCACACCAGAAATAGGAAAGGGGAGCAAAGGGGGGGATGGAGGAACAGGGGCACGAAAGGGGGTCGGTGGGCCTGCAGGTGAGGGGAGCGGGGGAGGGCTGCAGGGAACAGGCAACCCGGTAACCAACCTCCCTCCCCCGGTGACCCACCGACATGAAAACAGGCCCGGGATCCTGAGACCACGGAGGATAGGGCCAGAGGGTATATGGAGGATGAGGAGGACCAGGTGTTGGAGGAGGAGTGGGACCAGGAGGGTCCACGGGGGAGACAGTCGTACCACCGAGTGGGGAAATGGGGGCACAGGGAAACCCAGGACTTTATCTGGATCTGGGGGACCCTGGAGCACCAGCTGGAGCTAGTCATCAACCAGGGAAATGAGCACGTCTACTGGGAGATCATGCGGGACATGGAAGCAGCGGAGCACCACAGAACTGTGGCCCAGTGCCACTACAAGGTCAAGGAGCTCAAGAGGGAGTACAAGGCCATAAAAGACAACCCCCTACTATGACATCCTGGACCGCATCCTTCACATGAAGGGCTCAATAGTCACCCTGCACCTCGTGGGGAGCATCATGGTCCAGGGCAGGAAATGGGTCAAGATACCCACTCCCCTCACCACCCCCCTAGAAGGCAATGGCTCAAGGGGCTCCACCCTCTAAGAGGAATGCCCCTGAACCTCAGGGAGCAGCAGGTCCCCCCTCGCACACCAGCCCCAGGAGTCCCCATCCCCTGTCCAGACCGGGAGAATCCGAGGCCGGCACAATGGTCACCCTCAGCCAGTGGACACAGGGGGACCCAGTAATACAGAGGGGCTGGCCTCAGAGGGCTCTGAGACAGACATCAAGGGTAAGCAAGTGGTTGGGTTGGGACATGGACTGGGGGAACAGACCGAGGGGTGGAGGGGGGCACACTGGGGATGGGACTGACCCCAGCAAACCTGGGCACCCCAGATCATGGGAAGGGCACCCGGGAGGCCACCAGGGGACAAGGTCAGACCACCCCCAACCAACCCCTCCTATATCCTCACAGGGCACAGCACGCCCCAGCACTTGAGACAGGTGGGTGAGGAGGAAGGCGGAGAGCAGCCCCGGGAGCAGCCAGAGGTCCCAGGTGAGGCACACCAGCAAGGGGGGGTGGGAGAGGGTGCCAGTGGAGGTCAGGTGGGGGAACCGGGGCACACAGTGCTGGGGTGGGGGGGCCTGGCACAGTGGTTTGCCAGGGGAGGGCACCAGCCGCCAACCCAAGGGGGGGCACAACTCCCCAACCATGCAATGGAATAGGGGACGGGCGACTGGGGTGCCAAACCAACCCCTAATGTTTGTCCCAACAGGGCGACTCGACGGGTGCCAGCAAGCTTGCCGCGTGCCCCCAGCACAATGGATGAGGGAGAACCGGGCACAGGTACGGCGCCAGAAGTAGGAGCAGGTGGAGAACATAGTCTGCTTGAACACTGAACAGGGCGAGCGGATGATCGCTGCCATCGATCAGATGGAGGTAGCCGTAAGGTATTTTCAGACGTGACGGGGCAGCTTCGCCCCGTCACGGAACCAACCCCAAGATTCCCCGCTGGGATCACTCCAGCACAGTCAACAGACATGCCGGGAGATGCCAGCAGGGATTCTGGGCCGTGATCACCATCCAGACGTGACGGGCCCCTTCATCCCTGCCAGGAATCTCATTCACCACGTGACTGGTGCCGGCCCCGCAGGTTCAGCCAATCGCGTGGTGAATGTGATTCCTGGCAGGGATTGAGCATGGCTAACATCTGGGGGGGAACTTCTGGTTCCCCAACAGATATTATGGAACCATTCCCCACCACAGGGAATTGACTGTGGTTGAGCGTGATCTCGTAACGTCTGAAAATACCCACAGAAAGGTCCATCCAACAAGCGGAAGCAAGGAACCGAAGGCTATAAGTGTAGGTGCGCACAGAATAGAGGTGGAAGCACCGGGAGCACAGCAGGCAGGTGGAGGTATTCATGCGGCTGGAACAAGCCATAGACAGGATGGTGAGGGAGCATTCGGCCAAAATGGACCACTCCCATGATATCGGCACATAGCTGCTACTGCACGCGGGGACCATGAGTGTGTATGTGATGGCAGTTGCCCCGCTGGGCAACCTGTCCACCCCGGCCCCGATGCTGGGCCCCTTGGTGCCCCCACCACCTCTGCCACCATCCCAGCCGCCGGCACAGCTGCTAGGTCCGTGCATCCACCTCCCAGTCCCTGTAGGCCTCCAGAGGGATAAACCACCCAGGAGGGGCCCTCCGGCCCTGGGTCCACCCGCCCTCCCACCACCACCTGCCCCTCAGGACACTGAGGCCTCCCAGGACACTGTTGGGAACACAGACAGTGGGGGGAGGGGAGGGGAGCTCCCAGAGCTCCATGGTGTCCACAGTGTGGCTGAGGGGGAGGCCCGAGAGACGAGGAGAAGGGGGAGAGTGGCCTGAGGGTGAGGGACATGGCACATAGAGGTGGGTGGTGGTGGTGGAGCACCTGTAGGTGGTGGTACCAATAAATGTACGGGCACCACAGTCACCTCCATGGTTCTGTTCATGGCCCCAGGGCTGGGGGTGGGTGGGTGTCAATGGCCACGCCCAGGGTGCTGCTGGAGGCCCCGGGGTGGTGGAGACAGGGGTGTGCACCCTCACGCCATGGCCTCTTGGCTGATCCGCCTGGCCAGGGCTGCATGGATGCGCTTTGCGTACCGGTACTCCCATGGGTTCTCTGCATTCACATAGAGGGGAATAGGGCCGGGAGGGCGCCAGGGCATCGGGTACTCGTGGGCAGCCCCATCGGTCTCACACACCTTGTGCAGCACACAGCAGGCTCCAATCACGAGGGCGAAGGTCTCCACCGTGTAGTCCAGCCAGCCGGCAAGGCTCCTCCAGTGCTGTTGATGGCCCCGAAGGCCCTCTCAGCCACGGTCTGGCTCGTGCACAGGCGGGTATTGTATAGCGCATCCACTGGGTTCCTTTCTACCGGGTATGACTTCATCAACCAGCCAGTAAGTGGATAGGCTGGGTCCTCCAGGATGCAGGGGGGCTTTACTCTTTGGGCTTCCGTGGCTCTGTCTTTGACTGGTTCTCCTCCTACCTCTCTGACCGCTCCTTTAATGTCTCCCTCCCCGAGTCGACCTCCCCCTCCCTTCCCCTCTCGGTTGGGGTTCCCCAAGGTTCTGTCCTTGGCCCTCTCCTCTTCTCTATCTACACCCTGTCCCTTGGCGAAATTATTGCCTCCCACGGATTCCAATACCATCTCTATGCTGATGACACCCAACTCTATCTCTCTACCCCCTCTCTCTCCTCCTCTATCCGCTCACGCCTCGTCGACTGCCTCTCTGATATCTCCGCCTGGATGTCCCGACGCCAACTCAAACTGAACATGGCCAAGACTGAACTCCTCATTTTTCCTCCATCCCCCTCCTCTCCCTCTGACCTGACCGTCTGCATTGATGGGGTCACCATCCGTCCTGTTCTCCGTGCCCGCAGCTTGGGCTTCATTTTTGACACGCACCTCTCCTTTAAACCTTACATTGACTCTGTGGCCAAATCCTGCCGATTCGCTCTCCTCAACATTGCCCGCATACGCCCCTTTCTATCTATCTCCTCGGCCAAAATCCTTGTTCATGCCATGGTTATCTCTCGCCTCGACTACTGCAACCTCCTCCTTGCTGGCCTCCCTCGCTCCCACCTGTCCCCCCTTGTTGCGATCCAAAACTCTGCCGCCAAGATCATTCACTCTGCCCGTCGCTTCGACCATGTAACGCCTCTCCTCCTCTCCCTTCACTGGCTCCCCCTTCCTGAACGTATCCTGTTCAAACTCCTGGTTTTCACGTTCAAATCGCTCCATGACCAAGCTCCCCCTTACCTCTCGGACCTAATCGCCCTACGCACTCCTGCGCGCGCTCTCCGCTCTTCCTCTGTCCCCTCCCTCGCTCTCCCTCGTTTCTCCTGCTCGCCCAACCGCCTTCGTCCCTTCTCCCTCGCTGCCCCGCATGCCTGGAACTCCCTCCCTGCCGACATCTGCCTTGCCTCCTCCCTCCGCTCCTTCAAATCCCTCCTCAAGACCCACCTTTTCCATGCTGCCTTTCCCAATGCCCTCTAGTCTTTCCCCTTGCTCTTACTGTCAGCCCTCCTCTGCTGACTGCTGCTACCGACCACCTTGTAACCAAGCCAAGTACACGCACCTGAGACTTCGCATCCGCCTGAATGTTTGTTTGTCTTCTCCCATGTCTCTCCCGCTGTCCCCTCTCCTTGTCTCCCCCTCCTTGTCTTTTAGATTGTAAGCCACAGGCAGGGACCGCATCTGATTGTATGTTCTGTACAGCGCCAGGTTGCAACTGGCGCTTTATAAATGTTTAATAATAATAATAATAATAATAATAATAATCACCCCCATGATCAGGGACATCCCCATGTCTGCAAAGTCCCCGCTGTACATCTGGGCATAGAAGGGGGAGATGGTCATGATCTGGGCATCGTGGCTGCACCCAGAGTGGCCCGTGTATGACTGCCTGCAGCAGCAGGGAGTGGTACCTGTGTCGGATGACATATTCCAAGGCCTCCCCAGCGGATGGGCAGAGGATCTCTATGTGGGTGCCATCCATGGCGCCCATGCAGTTGGGGAATCCTCCTGCCACAAAGCCAGCCATCATGGCCTCCTGGTCCACCAGCTGGATCACTCGGTCGAAGAGAACACCCTCCACCACCTCGCAGACTTCTCACAGGATTCCGGTGATGCTGCTCACCCCAACACCGAAGTGCAGCACGACGGAGCGGCAGGAGTCAGGTGTTGCAAGGGTCCAGACCCAGATGGCCACCTGCTGGACCATGGGAATGGGGGCCCGCATGGGGATGTCCCTTCTCTCCATCCAGGGCATTAACAGCTCAGAGAGTTGCAGGAGTCCATCTGTCCATCTGAAAGTGCATTCTCCAGGTGGCCTCATCCCATTCGGCCAGTACCCTGGCCCACCACCCCTGTACCCGCTCTGTGACCCACAACCGCTGGTCAATGGGCATAGCGTGCAGGGCTGCGTGCCCCATGGTCTCCCTCCACCACTGGAGCCAGCTGGCTGCCTCGCGGATCACAGCAGCCCACCCCCGGGCATGGAGGAGGGCCTGGCGAGCCACCCCGGACACCCGCTGAACCCTAAGGTGGGCCAGGGAGTTCCTGCACCCACGGTGGGCTCTCCTGGCCATACACATCCACAGCTGGGTGGCCAGGTGCACCTCTGCGGTCTGGATATGCAGGAGATCATGTGCGAGTGGAACCACTCTGAGGAAACGTCTAGGTGCATCCCGCAGGTGCCCAATCATCCCAGCTCCATGGTGACTGGGCCCCAGGAGGGTGGGAACCGCACCTGTTATAGGATGGGACCTGTGTCACCCCGACCCCCCAGTCGTGCCCTGCCACCCGGGCTCAGGATCCCGGGTTTCCCTGGCCACCCCCATACCTGCAGGCCTGGATCCTGAAGGGCGAGCAGGGCATGAAGGCTGCAGGTGGCCCAATGCATGCACCGGCGTGCCCTGCAGGTGGCCTGGCTACTGGTCCAGTCTGCACCTGGGCGTACGGGCAGCAGCTGCATTACTGCTGTCATCACCTCCCACCAATCTGTGTCAGCTGCCTGCTGTGCTACACGCCCTGATTAGTGTGTAGGCTGTCCTGTCTGTGTGCTCTGTTCCAGCAGCTGGGCTGGGTCCGCAACCCACACCTCGCTCTGTAGCCGTGGAATGTTGCAGCCTGTGCCCTTATTGCTTGTCCTTGGAGGTCCATGCTTCCTCTCCCATCCCTCCAGGGATTGTGGGGCCCCCCTTTCCTTGCGTTTAGTATCAGGCACTTTCTGGACTATGGCTGACCGTGTTTACCCCGGGCTTGTGGGCCCCAGCATCCCAGGCACCCTGCATAGCTGGACCTTCCACGGGATCATGGCCTTGTGTGACCTGTGGCATTCTCCGGCCGTGCAATTGCTCCTGAGCTGCCCGGAAAGCCTCATAGGTGCCTACGAGAGTATGAGCTGTGGCCTGCGGTACTATGGTCATGTGGCAAGCGTCTGCGATTGCCGGCTGCATGCGGAGACGGTGGACCTGTGTTCCTTTCCCGATGGGCACATCCCGGAGATGAGGTGCTCGCATGTGGGGTGGTTGGTGGCAGAGATGGTGTCCACCCTCTCTGTGTGCAACCTGACTGGCTACACAGCCTGTCTGGTGGAGGGGGGCCCTGACCTGGCTGTGTCCTTCTTTGGTTGTGTTCACAGCGCCCGAGGTTACCAGGAGTCTCAAGGGGTGATCTATCACCACCTGTTGGAGCTGGGTCACCTTCCGTGGCCCCCACCTACTGACTATGTCTTGTCGAAGCCCTCTGAAGTGGAGGTGGCAGCGCTGGCCAGTGTGTGGTCCTGGTCCGATGTGCAGGTGGGGGTCTCCACCCAGGATCCCTTTGAGGCATACTACCGGGTCGCCCACCACATGTCTGAGCTGGGATTCCATCGAGGCATGCTTCAGTGGCCCCACTTCATGCACGTGGCAGACCACCCGGCCCCGGGCCCCTTCATGGCCCCCTTCAGCTGGCTGTGAGGCCCCCCGTGCCTTCTGGGCCCTGGATACTGGCCCTGTTGAGTGCTCCTGCCTCCGCCCTGGCACTGTGAGTCACTGCCACTTCCCTCCCTGATGTTCCTGGCTCGCCGCTGTGCTGACTGGTTCCTGGGGTTCCGCTGTCCCTGCCTGTGGCTCTGGTAGGGATGGGTGAATGTGATTCAGATGTTCAGAATTCAGACCGAACTCTGTCTATTCGGACGTCTGAACTGAACCTCCGAACTGAATTCTCGAATGATCAAACAGTGCAGTTGTGTTCAGATGAGTTTGGATGAGTTCGGGGGCAGGAAAAATGTTTTTTCAGGGGAAAAAATTAAGTGCTGCTTTTGGTTTTGGTTAAGTTTCAGTTTCAGTTTGGTTCGATTTTGGTTTTGGTTCGATAGTGCTGTTTTTGACTGTTCGGCCAAGTTCGGCCAACCTGAACTCAGCTGAACCGAACCATCAAACCTGAACTCGGGTTTCAAACCGATCAACCGAACATCCGAACTGCATTCTGTTCACCCATCCCTAGGCTCTGGGCCCCCTCCGCAGGCCCCCCCTGTCCGCCTCTGCAACAGGTGTTCCCCTCCATGGCTGCCCTCTCCTGTGGCTGTGTCCTGAACTGTGTGACGGTTCCCGGCACCCTGAGTTCCACTGTTCTTCATGCTTTGGCCTCGCTCCCTCCTGTGCCCCCCCCAGGTGACTGTGTGACCATGGGGTTCCGGGGTCCCCAAACTGGGTCTCTGGGCATCATCCCAGGGTCCGTGTGTTGCTGGATCAGCTGCCCTGCTCCTCGTCTCCATCTTGCCTCCTTCCCATCCATCGCTCCCTCGCCGGCATGTGGGATCCTTGACAGCCTCCTGGACCATTTCCGGTCTGATCCCCAGTCTGTGTGGCCTCCCCCTGTGACTGTGCTGTGCCCCTGGGGGTCACCCCATTCTGGGACTGCCTGTGTTGCTGTGGGGGTGCGCGTGCGGGCTGTGCTGTTGTTGGGGTTCTGTGTGCCTTTCCCCTTGTCCTGCCCTGGCCCCTGGGCCGGTTCCCCCCCTCCTCCCTGTCCCCAGCCCCCCCTACCTTCACCCCTGGGCCTGTTGTGCTGTGTGTGTTGTCTGTCCCGCTATGTGCCCCCTTCCCTTCCTTTCCCGTGCGTGTGTGTGTGTGTCTGGGCGTGTGTTTGTGCTGTGTGTTCTGCTGTGACCTTGTTTTCCCTGTGCCTGTTCTGTGCGCTGCTCTGGCGACTCTCCTCCCTCTGCCCCCTCCCTTCCCATTTCCCTTGTGTGGGCGTTCCCTGTGGGCACTTTCAAGATCATCTCTGCCAAATATCAGAAAGATGTGATAAAGGGTTCCAATTTTATTTGCCTGCACAGCATATGCAGAGAAGGAGTCTATGCCAGGGATTCTATTATGTATCACTGTGGTATAAGATTGGTTTGTGATGCCAGTTGGTCAGCAGAAATGTCAACCAAATATCCTCATTTTGTACTGTGACCATCCCAGCTCGTCTCCCCCACTTGTTGCTCCACATCCTCCCTCCTACAGCCTCCCTTCCCCCTGCTTTGCCAGGTGCCTGCCTCTGACTGGCACTGCATGTGCTATTTATCTGAATAATGGTCTTCAAGGGGAAAACTTTAATTGCTTATAAAATTGGGTCCCTTTATCAAATTTTCCTGTAGTTTGGCAAAGATTACGTGGAAGATATGTGACACATTCCTGCCAAATTTCCTGTAAACAGGATGGAATATAAAAATGTTACAGTTGGAAATATATTTTCAAGTTAATGTCTTATATCATCAAGACCCTTTATCTAATCTTTCTGAAAATTGGCAGGACTATTAAAGGCTATGGAGGAAAATAATATTTCTATGTTTCATACCAATTGGATGGAAGATAAAGAAGCTGTATCCATGAATATGTATGGAGATTTTCTTAAAATCACAACAATCAATTGCTTCTAAAATTGGTTTCCTTTATTTAATCGTTTCTACTTCTGGTATCCATAGTGCCCACCATTGGAGGTACAACCTCCCCAAGTTTAATCAGATGTGAATAAGAAACAAAAATGTTATAGCTGGAAATATGTTTTTCATTTTTTCTCCTTTATTTCAAAAACAAAAAGTCATTTTCATTTCTATATTCATTATTATTTTTGGCATTTTCATTAGTGCAATAACAATAATGAAAACAACAATTTTCATTATCATTATTGTAATAACAAAAATGAAATTCACACCTCTACTGACCTCACGAATTGTAAAACTTTCACTGTGCATGTCTGTGCACTTTTTTTTTTAGTTCCAGATGTGGGCGTGCCCAATGCTTGCTGTGCCTCTTGCCCCTGCTCTGTGCCCTGTGCAGCTCATATCTGCTTCATTGGACAGTTTATAATAGACATAATCATTGGATGCAAATATACACCATAGATATATATTTCAACTCTAGTTGATTTAACAAGTATCATAAGAGTTTAGAGCTGGAAGAGAATGGAATGGTCATCTAGTCCAATCCCCTGCTTGGATACAGGATGCTTAAATCTACAACATTCCCAAGAATCAATTGAAGTCAATTGTAAGATTTCCAACTGATATCAGTGACATTGTTAACAGCTCACAACACACAGAAAGTACGAAAAATGAATTCTTTACTCATCGGTTTTCCAAAGAAGCTTTTGCTTCAAATCCATCCATTTTGTTTATTTTATTTATTTATTTATTTATTTAAAACATTTGATATCCCGCCCCTCCTGCTTCAGGCAGATCAGGGCGGCTAACAATATTAAAGCAGCATAAAACCACAATGTCCTCCATCAAAAAAATATTACCATAAAAGTGGATAAAATATCCCAATCTCCACCCAACCGCCCACTCACTCACTCACCCTCCCTACCCTACCCTACTCTACCCATCTTCCTCTCCAAATTCCTGACAAAAATGCACTGATGTTGTGCTTTATCTCAGTCAATGTTTTGGTATAGTAAAAATGACTGTAACCTTCAAATCAGACCCCTGTTTGCAGGAAAGAAATTTGAGGTATTAAATGGTAGAAAACAGCACTGTAACAGCAGCCCCTTGTGCTGAGTTGTTGCAGGGTTACTCCCACCAAACACTCATCAGAGTGCCTCAATAAATGCAGCTCTCACACTCAAATTAATCACCGCTTTGTTTGTTTGCCTTCACCCTTCAAGTTCCCACAGTGACATTCCCATATATACACAATTCAAACAATAAAATCTCTTGTACCACATTCACTCTTCTCTGCCATTCAAAGCAGGCTACCCAGATAGAGCTGAAATGAGTACTGGCAACAACAGGTATACTTGTTGGCATTGTGCTCCTCAATTCAACCCTATAATGTCAGGTACTAATCAGTACCCAATTAGTGTCCAACAGGTTACCCACATTTCTGATTTATCATTTTTCATCCCGATTTCCCAACATGCAGTATTGACTTTTCAACTTCCTCTTCCATATTTCCGACTTCTGTCCTGATTTCCCCCCAAGTTTTGGTACCAACATACTATTTACCAATTAGTAAAATGGTAAATTGTTTACTCGGCAATAGTAATAGCCAGTATTTTGGGCCAGTTGAGTGCCCAACTTGGTACCAGAGAGACAATTAATGTGGTTATTACCAATGGGTAGCAACAGTGCTACTTATTTCAGCTCTACTCCCACAGTCATCCTTTGCTCCAGCTTCTTCCCTTGGGGCTCTATTTTCTTGTTTGCTTCCTTGTCTGCCTTCCTGACTAGTTGATAATATCTGTGGCTCCTTTAGCCCTCTAACTTCCTGTTTGGCAAGCCCACTGCTTGCCAGCTTACGTGTTGCAGCTGTTACCTGGGATGGAGTGGCAGGTATCAAGTAACAGGCTAGGCTCCTCTCGGGTGCTAATCCCTGCAAAGATTTACGTGTTGTTGGTGCCATCTTTGACCCTGCCTTTCACCCTTATTTTCTCTATGTGGATCCGCCCCTCCATTAATTTAGTATCGGAACAAATTTATCATGAAACACAGGGGGAGGGGAAGTGCTGACACTCATTTAGAGCACAAGAACTGCTTTGGCAAAGTTTGCATTCCTTTGGCGTTCTTTGATATTAATTTGATTTGCATATTCACTCCTAACAATATTCATCACAAAAACTTTCTCCAAAGGACTGTTTGTTCCTTGTAAATACACAATGAATGCTACTTGATGCAAAAATAAATCTTGAACAAATATTATAGTTTCTGAACTTACTGAAGGCAATGGGAAAGTTGCCATTCGCTTTAGAGGGTCAGGATTGCATCCTTCGTTATTTTTGTAATTGACACAAATGACTGACCAAATCTGGACCCTTCAAACATTCTCCAAAATTTCTTAGATCTGAAACTTTTCATGTAAAACTCATCTTGTTCTAGTAAACCTGGGACAATCACTTTGGTTGCAACATTCATGGAATGCATCTTGGATCACTTTCACACCATCCCCCTGTGCATATTTTGGATGTGGGAGGGAATGTGCAAGTCAGAATATGCATGGGGTTCAGCCTGTCTGAAAGCCCACCCCCTGCAGCTTTGTCAACAAACGCATGCAGAGATACAGAGCTGGATTTCCTGCTCTGTATCTCTGTGTGTGTTTGCCAGCAAAGCCGTGCGCTGGACTTTCAAGCAGGCCAAACCCTGCAAATATTCTGGCTTGCACATTCCCTTCCACGGCCAAAATATGAGCATGGGGGAAGGTGTGAAAGAGGTCTTGCTTCTTCCCAAGTTCATTTGATGTGCTCAATAAGCATGTTAGTAGATTTCATGGAATATTTCTGTCTCCTCGATTCCATTGGAGGAGCAAATATTTGGACTCTCAGTTTTAATTACACGCCTTTTATGACATTCGCTTTGCTACTTGTAATATTACAATAGGACCAGAAAATGATATATTATATTGTAAATACTAGGGGTGGGACTACCGGATCTACCGGTATCCGCTACTGCCGGTATTGGGTGTACTGGCAGTATCGGATTAAACCTGGTAATCCTGGTAAATTACTGGATTCCCCCTGTACTGGATTTTTTACATTGCGGCCATTCAAATGAATGGCCGCAATGTAAAAAATACAAAAAACAAACACAAACACTTTCCCTTTCCAAGTCCAGGCTGTGCGGGTGGAAGGGGGGACACCCCCTCCACCCACCCTGCCCAGCCTGGATTTAAACAACAACAACAACAAATTCCCCTAAGTCCCCTAGTGCGGGCTCCGGGCTGCTGCCGGCGACCCAGAGCCCCCATTAGCATTGCAGCAGCAGGTAAGTGTACCGGTACTTAACTGATCCCTGGGATCAGGGGTGGTTTAACACCCACCCACCCTAGGGATCACCCTACCTCCCCAATGCTATTGCCTACCTTGAGCTCCGGGCGGTGGCAGCAGTGATCCGGCGGCTTCAGCGCTGGCTGTGGCTGCTGGCTTCAGCACGCTACTAGGCCTTCCAGGGAACTTCCGGGTTCCCCGGAAGGCCTAGTAGCATGCTGAAGCCGGCAGCAGCCACAGCCAGCGCTGAAGCCACTGGAGCGCCGCCGCTGCCCGGAGCTCAAGGTAGGCAATGGCATTGGGGAGGTAGGGTGATCCCTGGGGTGGGGGGGTGTTAAACCACCCCCGATTCCAGGGATCAGTTAAGTACCGGTACACTTACCTGCTGCTGCAATGCTAATGGGGGCTCTGGGTCGCCGGCAGCGGCACAGAGCCCGCACTAGGGGACTTAGGGGAATTTTTTGTTGTTGTTTAAATGCAGGCTGGGCAGGGTGGGTGAGAGGTGTCCCCCCTTCCACCTGCACATTCTGGGAGGGGGGAGGTTTTTGTTTTTTATTTTTTTCCATTGATTTCAATGGGGACAGTTCCCCATTGAAATCAATGGAAAAGATCCGGTACCGGTAAACCAGTATTAATCTGGTAAACTGGTTTTTTAAAATCCGGGAACCGGTAAAACCGGTACCCGGTATTTGCCCTCATGTCCCACCCCTAGTAAATACACTGTGAAGACTATCAAATGTATGCATCTATTAAGATAAATAGCTATCTAAAAATCACAAGTGACTGGTGAAAAACAGCAAATCATTATGACCATCCATATTCACTGGGGAAAAAAACATTATTATTTTATGAGGTTTGAGAATTAATACTGAGATACAATTAAATTTACACCCACATATCAATTTACATTCCAGCTATTGAGGCCTCTTAATGTAGCCATAAATAGAGGCTGGGTACTAGCTGTGCTAAGAATTATTGAGTAATGCTTCCTATTAACTTTAGTTCAATTCCAGTAGACTTCTTGGGAATAACACAGTTGAACTTTTTGTGATCTTCATTATGAATTTCTTCACAGTGTGAATATGGACACTTTTAAACTATAGGCATTGGTGATAACAACAATACACAGTAGGAAATGTCTCTATGAATAATGGTTAAAAGTATAAGATTCTGAACACTGAAGTGAAGTTTTTGTGATCCAAAGTAGCTCAAAAGGGTGTTTTTAAATGAGATGCTACCACAAATCCCCCACCCCCAAGGAGCCACTCATCTGACTGCCCATCTGAAGGTGGAGTGGGGGAATGCACACCCCCATGAGTCACTCAGCACTCACTCAGCACCCAATCATGGCCACTCAGGGCATGCTGCTGAGAAATCTTGAGTGCGCCAAAAAAGTGTGTGGCAATGAGCACCCATGCATCCCCTGCTCGTATAAACTGTGTGCAACCAGTCACGCCAGCAGACAGGTCCCCTGCTCATAGTCACTGTGGGTGGGGGACACGGCCTTTGCAAGTCACAGGAACAGGCTGCAAGTGCTGGGGAGCCAGGTTCCCCAGTGCTCACGCCCAGGACATGTCAATTTCAAAGACCAGACCAGCGTGCTTCCTCCTCCCCTATGGTATGTGGCAGGGGGAGTGTGCGGCGGCTGCCACAGTAACCACTCTGGGAGTGGGAGCCACCCGTTAGAATCCTTCCCCATGCACTCCACCTGAGTGGCTGTTGTGCCACTCAGGGGCCATGGATCATCCTCACCGAGCCTTGCTAGTTTAAAAACACCCAAAGAACATCAAGCCTCTATTGGGACATACAAAACAAACAGTAGTTCCTATTATTTGCCCTTTTTGATAGATAAGGAATTTCATCACAAGTCACTTTCATATACTTAATCCAGGGTAGCACCATTAACTTCGGTGATGCAACTCTGGAGTAAGTGATTTTGGGACTTTAATTGCTGAGATGTTAAAAGACTTGTCCAATGCCACAAAGGGCATCTGTGGGTTAAGTGGGCTTTGAACCTACCTCTTGTCTGTCCCAATCCGTTGCTATAATACATTATCTCATTTCCAGCTCTTCTTCATCTCCCTTAACTTGAGATGGGAAGGATAGGTTCAGGGTAACTTGTAATACTTCAGACAGAAAAATAGTATCATAACCTCTCTCTGGAGCATTGCGAGGTTGGAATGGACCCTGGTGTAGAAAAGAGAACGGACTACACTCTACCCGGGGACACATTGGGAGGAGTATGGGAGTGAAGGAGCCAGGGCAGGGTGCTGCTGGGGTCACTGGTGCAATGGGCTGTTGGAAGGGATGAGGGGAAGCCAGAGTTACTGGGGTGGGGCACCCGGGGCAGGAAGGCCAGGACAAGATGATAGCCAGAATAGGAAGCATCAGAGGACTGGGAGAAAGGGCAGGAGGATGCCAGGGCAGGCTAGAAGGGGCCACTGGGTCAGAGGCTGCCAGGGCAGAGGAGGAGGCCACAGCGGGAGGAGGGAGATAGTGCTGCTGAGGTGGGTCGCACTCGAGCTATCTGTTTGGAAATATTCATGAGTATTTCCAAGTAGTCAAGTACCGGGCCTGAGTTTCCAGGAGCTTGGTAATACTGTCAATACTCAGTACTCAGTACCACTCAGTACTCGATAAAATACTCAGTATGCAGTAAAATATAGAGTATTTTGCCAATGTTTTACAAATCCCCCTAAGTGGCAGGAAGGGAGGCAGGATGGGGTGCAGGCATAGTGGACAGAAAGGGGGTAGGGGCAGCAAACTCACTGAGAGGACTGGACGTGCCAGTGGAATCGAAGTGGATTCCACTTAATGCCTGCCACTGCCACCATTGCCACCGTCTCACACACATACACACACACACACACACAGCATGTTCCCAGAGAAACGATGGTAGCTAGATCTCCTGGGAAGCACTGGGGCACCTCACCGGGGTTATAGAGCTGGGAGGACCTCATCAGTGCTGGAGGCAGTTGGTGAGTCAGCTCCACTTCGACTCACTGACCTGTCCAGACCTCTCGGTGAGTTTGCTGCCCCTGCCTTCCTTTCCTGTCCCCCACGCCTGCCCCTCTTCCTGCCTGCCATGTTCAATTCCTCGATTCCTTGGTTTACTGAATACTGAGTATCATACCAATTTTGGGGTTTATTTGGTGCTCAGTAAACCAAGTCGAGTACCAGGCTCCTCAGTAAAACTGAGGAAAACCAAGTACTGAGTTACAGTCCTAATTATAGCCTGCCCTGAGTCCTTGAGATAGGGTGGGATAGTTGGTGAAAACATCTAGTGAAGGAAATTCCACAACTACCTTAGGCAACTTATTCATTCTCCTAACTGATCATAAGGTTAGGGAATCTTTTCCTAATGTATTTAACTGAAATCTTTCTTGAGGCAATTTCAGTACATTCTGCCTATCAACCATCTTTTGTTTATTTAGTAATGTATTACTACTACTACTACTACTACTACTACTACTACTACTACTACTACTACTACTACTACTAATAATAATAATAATATAGCATCCGCAGTGTACCTAGCACTGTACAATCAATAGTTATAGTTCAGTATCAGTATGCATAAGAATCAGAGATTTCTCTTTTATATGTTTACCCTTTCTGTGCCATTTCTTTACATGGAAGATTTCTCATGTCAACAAAACTTTCATCTGCACTGAGCACTGAAATGAGTTTCCCCATTGCATGTTCCATAGAACTAAGCAGAGTTTGGCAAATTGGATTGATGTTCTGTCAAACTGCGGGACATTGCCTGCAACTTTTTAATACTGAGATTCAGCAGCTTACAAGAGAAGTCATATTCATTCCCAGTACAAAAGAATAGATAGCACAGTAGCCTGGAATCCCTGAAGTTTCCTCATTTTAATTAGTTGCAGACTCAGTAAATTATTCAACACTTTGTCTCTGTGAAGACAACATACAAAGGAAAATGGCCCTGAAGTTAGACTAAAATTCTACCCCATTGTGAACAATTAAGATGAACTTTGCAAGACCACATATACCAAACCTCTTCTGTTTTATTGTGAGCAGCAGGGTTAGCCATTCTTTGATATGATAATACAGGCGGTAACAAAAGCAAAAGTGTCAAAATTAATCTCCTTAATAAAGCTTTTACTTAAAAACAGGAAATCAAAAGTACTTTTAACCTGCCAGAACTACAGGAAATTAAGCAACTTTACTAGAGCATTTGTTTATCAAGGGAAAATTATAAAAGTGGATGTGCTTAGAAGGTGACAAGGAAAGAGGTGAAACAACTTGCAAATGAATTGTTTTTGCAAGAGCTAAAAGCACAAAGGCCACATCCCCAAACCACTTACTCTGAAAAAGCCCATCAAAGCCCTGTTCTACAGTAAGTAGTTTATGAATCATGTCCAAAATACACCATGTTGAATGACTCAATAAAGGAGGGGGAGGGGAATTAGCAACTGTAGAAAACAGATTTCTTTAAAAAAAATTATCCTGGGGGGGAAGGGGGGACACTTCAACCGTTTTCATACGGACAGCCCCACCCACCACTGGGTGTTCTTGCGGGGGGGGGGGGGGGGGGGCATCCATGGAAATGGACCAGCAGTGGATGGGGGGGATGGGTGCATGCTGGGTGTGCGCCCATGTAAAAACTACAGGTGGTACATGTTTGTGTGTGCACACTACTGTCACACATCCATATACACCTATCACACACCCCTCTACACCCACAGGGCCATCTTGAAAACTTGAGGAGGTCCCATTCGTGGAGATGGGTATAGATGGGTGTGTGTCCTTGTAAAGGGATACCCACCCACCTACCACGTAAGCACACTCATCCCCCCACCCCCATCCATGTGAAAACGGCCTTCATCAGAGCCAACCATAGACTTATTTGTATCCATAGCAAACTTAAATTTCTTTCATTACCTATTGTCACAGTGATTAAAGCTGAAATGCTTTGCTTACCTTGAGGAGGGAAGGGAGTGTGAGCATGGGATAGCAACAGTGGCAATGGCAGTGGCAATCAAGGGGCCAGAGGCCGCTTAGGGTATCCTGGGACTGGGCGATGGCAGAACTTGGGGCCTTATTGAGGGTCTGCCTGGGTGCCTGTGCAAGCTGAGTGGGTATGGGTGCCTACAAGAACCCAGGCCAAACACCAACAAGGCTTCAAGGTCTCCCGACCCCCCCCACCACCCAGCCCCAGGACACCCTAAGAGACCTCAGGAGAAGGCCTCTACCCATATGTAGCTGCTGCCTTCATCCTTTCCATTGCTCTCTCTCAATAATTCAACAGTCCACCCAGCAGGATGATGGGACCCAAAGATAGCACTCAGTCAGTTTCAGTGGTATCAGATAGACACGTCTCTGACTAGGACACCATGGCAAGCTGGGAGAAAACAACTTGCCCAAGGGCACCTAGCAAGGCTATAATTAGAAGTCAGGACTCCTAGCTCTGAGTCCAAATGCTATCTGTGCTGGATCCCTATCTTTTCCATTACTGAATGTTAATTTCATTCAATTTTCTACTCTCTTGTTTTACCTTGAAATAGCTGGACCCAAGGAGGAGCTGGCTTCCTTCAACAAAGGAGGTTAATTTCAGCTAAAATGGACTTGGCAGATAAGTTGCCTCATGACTGCTTTAGAATTTAGGACTAAACTGCTTTCTTCTCTCTCGACTCCCGGGGATGATACAGGAAGAAAAGCATGCCACATTATAGCTGAGCAAATGGAAGAAAACTTCCCTGGAGATTCAGTTTTCAGTAAATGTCTTGTCGTTTGGTCCAACGTGTGGACTCACTAAGGGTGAAAACAGACATGATTCTAATCACCCTTTAACCACCCTTGGTGGTTATTTATGCATGTTGCAGGGCTGTATTGGTGCCCTATGCAGCCCTGCAACATGCATAAATAACCACCAAGGGTGGCTAAAGGGTGGTTAGCGTCACCTCTGTTTTCACCCTAAGTGACAGAGGCTGGAGGGATATATTGGCCGTGTCTAGGATCCGGGGTCAGTTTACTTGTAACCACTATAGTATGTCTGCAAGCTTGTTTAGTGGAAATATCACCTTTCAGAAAGGACATAGAAAAGCCATTTGTCATCACAGCTGCCAGGAAGAATGCTTTATTAAACGTGACAAAGAGACTCTGTCTTTTTAGAGCCCTTTGAGAAGGCTTGGATTTTCTTTTCTTTAGCCCCTTTATTCTGAGGAAGTATAAGATGAATTGACACGGAGGTGATTTAAAGCACCTTTCTTCTCTATGCTGCAGAGAAATAAACAGGTTTACTCACAGATTTGTACTGCAGCTCCCTACTATGATCATCCCTGCTGGTACTGCTTGCTTTGTTCCCATCTGAGGACAGATTGAACCAAAGGATCTATATTAATTCTGCAAGCTGCTCCTTCTTGGAAGCAGTGGCATAGCTTTGGGTTAAATGTTGGGTAGATGCTGGATCCACCCCTGACCAAGAAAAGCCCCCTGACCTGGAAACGTATGACTAAAATCATTTGATAACCAAATTCTGAGATGTTTGCAAGTAGATGTTTATTGCTGTGGCAGGAGATCCCTGCATGCAGAACTGAGCCCAATGGGTGGATGCAAGGAAACAAATGTAGGTCTTGAAGGCTGCATCTCTATTATTTACATAAAGGAAAAACAGTCTGGGGGATAGCACCCTGGCCAAACTTAGATCCAGTACAGCACCAACAGCGCACAAATGAACAAAAGCCAAGGCTTCCTCCCCTGGGTCAAATTCCCAGTAGGCCAATGCCGCCATACCCCAGGACTCTCTTTTCTGTGAGCAAGCACATGAATCTAATAGCAGGGTCCAGGATAGTTCTGACACCAACTGGGACCACCCAAGTCCAACCAAGTAGTGATATTCTTTTCCCTGCCCCATCAGAGGAGCAAACTGTGGGATATCCAGCCCTCCATGGTTGTCCCATTTCCCATATCTCATAGGGACATGCTTCAGTTCCTTCTTGTTTGCCATTCTGGTTCCCACAATAATTACCTTGCACCAGAGCAGCGACAAACATGATCATCAACTTTAAATATTTTAAGAACTATCTACACAAACCCAGGCTTAAATGTGCCCTTGGTTGCTTAGCAAGCACACATGAGGGTGAAGGCACTCTAGGAAAGTGAAACCCTCCTTCCTCCCTCCCTCCCTTCCTAGTTAAAAATAATGGCAACCAGGCAATGCCCACAGTGTCAATCCAAGAACCTGGGTGAGTGGGTGTTTCTTCCCTGCCATTCTCCACCCCCTCCCCCATTGCCAGCACAGGAAGGAGACGCTAAGTACCCAGTGAGGAGTTCTTGCTCTCCTTTGTATCAAAACTTTCTTGGCCCTAATAACCTGAATTCAAAATTCACCCCCCTTCCTCCCAAAACCCCTCCATTCTGCCTATGTCCATATTGCCCCTAGGGAACCAGTAACAAATAGCCCTCTCTGACAATGCTGGATTTCCATTGGCTTAGCAGCATCCAACCCAAGTATTTGTAAGGGGAAAGATTCTCAGCACTTCAATACCTTAAAGAAGGTAATAACTCTTATGTGGGAAGAAGTAAATGAGGGGTGGGGAATCATTTTGGACCACTCTGAAAACTTAGTATAAGCTACACGAACTGAATAGGAATTGGGTGCAGAGGTGTTAATTAGGGATGGGACTCTGGGACGGTTTCCGGTTTTGGTTTTCTGAGATTTTCTGATCTGGTTTCATTTTTTTTCCATTGCTCCCCCCCCCCNCCTTTGACTTTAATGGAATTTTCTTCCATTGAAGTCTCTGGGTGTTTTCAGACGTGACGGGGCAACTTCGCCCCGTCCCCAAAACAACCCAGAGATTCCCCGCCGGGATCACCCAGGCATGGCAAACAGATGTGCTGAGGATCCTGGCGGGGAATCAGGGAGGGGGCGGGGCCGCAAGGTGCAACGTGCAGCCGCACAGCCCCGCCCCCTCCACGCTCCCTCGCCGCCCACCCTCCGGGGAGACAGGCGGGCAGCAAGGCCAATGCCGCTGCAGTGTCTGGCCGAGTTCACCACGACCCAGAATCCCGCCGGGGATTCCGGGCCATGATAGCCGACCAGATGTTACTTTTTTTGTATGCCCGCCTGGAATCACTTTCACCACGCTTCAGCCAATTTTCACGCTGGTAGCCCGGGAAGCGTTGTTGAAATTGACCCCATGTGGGTATTCAGCGTGGTGAACATCTGGCGGCTGCCGAACAGATGTGCAGGGCACAGTGACAACATGTAGGTATTCAGCGTGGTTCACTGTGATCTCGTCATGTCTGAAAACACCCAATGAGAAGAAACTAGAAACAAATCAATGCAAAATACCCAAAACGCCATAACCGAAAATGAACCAGAATTTCAGTTTACAGTTTTAAAACCAAAATGGCTATCTGCAGGCCATTTCGGTTCTATCCAAAACTGAAATTTCCAACCCTAGTGTTTGTAGGATGTGCTCAGGATTGAAGAAGGAAGTAAAGGGTCTAGGTTATGGATCTATGCCATGGAGCCTTCCCCTATCCTGAGTGCATTCCCTCATCACTGCTCCCATCCTCTGGGGCTCACTTCTTCAGTGTTTGAGGGTAGGGACTAGATCCACAGTACAAGTCCAAGAATTGGAAGGGAGTCAAATAAAACAGTCATGGGACGGATTTGACCCAGAAGTCAGAGGTTTCCTACCTAAGAAGCGTAAGTTACTTACGTGTAATGATTGTTCTTTGAGAATAAGCCTCTCCACATTCACACTGATGTAGATTTGGGCAAGTTCCCGGTGTCACCCCCAGACGATTTTAAGCCTTCCAGGAATTACTGCCAAAAATGGCTACTACCAGACTTTCCACAAATGGGTAAAAACGAGTTCATCATAGTCCTCATTATCACTCTCCACATGACTGGGGCTCAGCTAGAAACTACATTACAAAATAGACAAAATTAGCTGCTAGACAGGGTTGGGCCACCAGGTGCACATTACAAAAGTGTTTCAGTGTCTTCCCTGACTTCCTCTAGCCTTCCAGGCTCCAATTCAAGGTACAGGCTTTGATCAATAAATTCCAAAATGGCTTGGGCCGAACATACCTTAGCAGATTCCTCCTCCCCTATGTTCCTTCACAATTTCTCCTTCTGGCCATGTCTTCCATGCATAAAGTACAAATGGTGAGGGCACAGGCAGGACTGTTGTAGGTGCCTACTCCCCAGGTTTGCAACTTTATTCCCCTTGAGGTCCACCAGAGATTGTTCCTGTCTCCCAGAAATTTCTATTTAGGCAGACTTTTGGTAGCAGGGGAACAGGGGGTTCCTGATTTTCTTCTTGTATATGTATTTGGTCTTTTTGTAACCAGCTTGAGACCACATCTTTGGGAAAGGAAAGAAAACCAACCAACCAAACAAACAACTGGTTAACTGTGTATAATTATTATTTTGTTTTTATGTTTTTTGTATAATAGGATTATGGTGAAAGCTGATCCTTAATAAACTAATTGTAATCGTAATTGTAACAAACAAACAATGGATTGGTGTGCAGTCAAATATAAGCTAAAATGGCCTGAGGAGGGTTTTTTAATGTATTTGTTTTGGCTTGAAGATGGGGTGTTTGCATTCCAGATACAAGCAAGAATTCAAGGACCTCTGAATACTTGTTTGTTGATAGAATTTACTGGAAGGAAATACTGAAATATAAGTCCAAACTGGATCCTTTCACATGCTCCCAACATCAGGGTCCACCACAAGGCATCACTCATTATCATTACCCTTGGGTAGAGGAGCTGGTGTTAAGTGGCAAGAAAATGGCAGAATTCTCTTGCTAATGAAATACTACCTACAAAAAGGCAAAACTATTGAATGATTGTTGATTATTATTTAGAGAAAGAACTGGAATGGTGCCGGGATTAGCTTTAAACCCTTATGAAAAATGATTAGCCACTTACAGTCCAAATAGTTGGAGGCCTAATTCAATTAGCAATTTCCCTTTGCTGACACACAGCACACAGAAGCAATGCCAGACTAAGAGAGCAGTTAAGAAAAGAATTTGTCTTCCTGCCAAGAGGTCATGTTGTTCAGCCGATTTCTGTTATATATTTTTAATCAGTAGTGATGGCATGAACTGCTGTGGTGCACCTTTTATTGGGGACCTTTTTTTTTTTTTTTAAAGGCCAATAGCGCATTCATGGGATCAGGTTATTAACTGTAATTGGGTTTGCTGTGTGATGCATGTGGACTCATAGAGTTCTAGTGCTGGATGGGACTTCAAACATCATCTATTCCAACTTTCTACTCTAATCCAGGATGCCTTGTATATACAGTAGAGCAGAAACAGATAGTGAATTCATTATTCACGGGTATTACATCCATTTTGGGGTAGTCCTTCAGGTACTCAAACAAAATACTCAGCTTGCTTGAAAATATCCAAGGAAGGAGATTGTACAACTTCCCTCATCAACCTCTTCCACTGCCAGTCTTGACAGAACTTTTACATGCAGAAGTGGAAGACAAAAGAAGGGTGTTTTTAGTTAAGTGTGGGAGCAGCCCACTCCCAGAGCTGCTCCAGGGGTGCACCCCCACATCCGTCCGCTATGAGCCCCGCCTGGGTCTGCTTTAGATGGACCCAGTGGGTTCCTCTGGCCATGGTCCACCTGCACAGTACACACACATCCATAGAGTTGCGGATGATCAGATGTTCTAGGCTGGCTCCCACAACTCTATGGTTGCAGAAGTGGAACTGCAGTGTGGCAGATGGAGAGCAACCTCACTCTGGGCTGGCGTCCCAGGTTTGGCCAGCCCGCTATGTTGGTAGCACTCCAGGCTGTTCCAGAGCACCGCAAGAGGGGTCTGTTCCACTTCAACATCTGGAAGGCTGCCTTCAGATGGACCAGCCAGCCCAGGAGGTGAAGCAGGTTGGTGCAGGTCCCAGAGTTTCTGTCCATTTGTTTACACCCTGAGAGTCAGGGATCTAGAACTCAGGCACCTGGGGAGACGGAGATGTTGAATTACCACTACCACCACCCAAGGCCACACCAGGAAACTACATTCCATGAGGCGCAACCCAGCTTGAAGTTGTTCCAACTTGAGGGGGTCAGGTAAACAGCACGGTGTGCTACTGTGCATGTGATAGCATAGTGCACCAGAGCATGGAGGCAAACAGGGATAGGGAATATGGGCTGGGGGCGGGGCAGGGGAGAGCATGGAGTCAGCAAAGGGATGCTTTTAACTTCACCTATGTCCAAGAGGGGCACTTCAGAAAATGCTCCCACAAGGCAGGCACATTAAAGAGATGGAAATATTAATAAGCCATATTAATTAGACATAGGTTCCTATGCAAGAACCTAGCCAATAAAAAAGGGCTTGGGAGGGCACCAGAAAAAATGCCCCCAGTCAATTGTGTGGTGAAAGAGCTTGGACTGGGAGGCAAAAGCTTTAAAAGAGGTAATGAGCGGCTGGCATTGCTCTTTCTTTTTGTAGCCACAGCTTCATCAGAGCAGACTGGCCAGTGAAACACACAGCTTCCAGCCACGTGTTCTCTTGCCAACCCTTGGTAAGTATTCGATCTTTTAAGAACGATTAGTGGGAGAAAGTAAAAATCCTTGGGGGCTTTTTCTTATTTTTGTACAACTATTTTTATTTAATTTATTTATTTATTTTAACTATTTTATACCTCACCCTTCCTGCAAAAGCAGCTCAGGACGGCTAACAATTCAATGTTTTTTCTGTTGTTTTTTAAAATTACCTTATTTGTCTTGTTTCTACCTGGGGGCATGCATGGGGAGGTGTGTGACTCCATGTAAGCTGGGCATTGATGCCTCTTGTTTCAAATGGTTTCTTTGTAGCCCCCGCCACCCCCTTCTCCACATTTTCTTACAACTACCAGGTTTTTAAGAAGGTCTGGTGTATTTGCAATGCTTCTCCCCTGGCCCATATTGCTCTACGGGAGCTGAGCATTGGTGCCTCTTGTTTAAAATCCACTCCCCCTTTATAGTAATGCCTAATTTTATGGGTGACCCCACTCTGCCCGACCAGCTTAAAACTTCACCAGCCACCATTGGTGAGCAGGAGGCTATTGGTCATTGCCTCTCCTTCTGCACTTATATCCTCTTTCTGCCATACCTGGTGTCTGATTAATCTGTCCTTCAGACTGTTATAGTGGCTGCATCCTTGCAGCTCCAGTTTAGCTCCAGCATGCCCATCTATTCTACTTTGACCAGATCAGCATGCCTATCCTACTGCCTGCCTGCCTACCTGCCTGCCTGCCTGCCTGCTCTGCCAACTGTCCCACCTGCACCTAGACCCTTCCCTGTTCTCTATGAATTGACATCCGGGCATTGACCTCTGCTCTAGACATTGACTATTAACCTGAACACTGACTAAGGGCACTTTTAGACAAGTGGATCGCTGTCGCGTGACTAGCTCATATGATATTTCAATATCCCTCAAGGCGGGATTAGACGAGATGGAAGTCTGGGATTGTGCGTGTAGAAGGCAGTCCTGCATTGTTTACAGACCGTGAATTAAATACCTCTATTATGAAGTATTTAATTTGCAGTCTGAAAACTATGTGTGACTGCCTTCTACGTGCAAGATCCCGGACTTCCGTCTTGTCTAATCCTGCCCTGCGAGATTTTGAAATATCGTATGAGCGGGTCTAAAAGTGACCTATGACTCCTTTGGACCATTGCCAGTCAATGTACGGTGAGACTGTGGCAGCGTAATGCTTCATAGGTGTATTATATGAGATCAGGGCTCTGAGAGATCAAGAGAAGTTGCACTCAGCCATTCTGTTCATTGGCTTCAGCTGAGATTGGGCTTGGTAGGCAGGATTGATAGACTCAGAAGGGGCATCAGGAGAGGCTTGTAAGCAACAAGATATGGATATCATAAGGAACTTTGGGCGCTTAACCCCTTCCAAATCTCTGCCACCTCACCCCTTCAGAGTACCATGACATTATTATTATTATTATTATTATTAAACATTTATAAAGCGCCAGTAGTAACCTGGCGCTGTACAGAACATACAATCAGATGCGGTCCCTGCCTGTGGCTTACAATCTAAAAGACAAGGAGGGGGAGACAAGGAGAGGGGACAG
>QEPC01008167.1:164483-175658 GCA_003113815.1 Sphenodon punctatus | reverse complement strand
TGGCCCTGAGGTTTTGTATATGTTAAATATTTGATCAGGTTTTGGAATAATTTTGCAGACACCTGCCCTAGGTAGTACAAGCTTGGCCTACAATGGACAAGCCCCACCCTAGAACTCTGCCAGGAATAAGGTTGCGCCGGCCTTACTGCCCCACCAACCTCTAAACCCACCAGCCGCCACTGCCAGGGACACTGTTACTCGCTAAATTTGCTGAAAGGGAGAGAGTTCTGAGAAGGAAAAACCTGACATTTCTGGACATTGTGAGGCAACTCTAAGTGAAGAAGAGGCTTCCTGCAGATAGAGGGTATTTTCAGACGTTACGAGATCACAGTCAACCATGGTGAAACACACTCAATCCCACAGCGGGGCCAAAGCACCCTGAAAGTCTGTTCAGTGGCCGCCAGATGTTCACCACAGTGAATCCCCACCAGGGGCCAAATTCAACCATGCTTCCGGAGCTCGGGCCCGGAACATTGCCGAAAGCATGCTCAATGCAATTCCCAACAGGAAACCAAAAAAAGTAACGTCTGAACGGCAACCACTGGTCAGAATCAAGCAAAATGTTTCACAGCCAAGGACAAAGCACGCAATGTCACTGCCAAACAACCAGCAACAACACAGACTGCGGAGGGAGATTTAAAGGGCACACAGCAGCAGGGGGATGGAGCGAGGCGGAAGGGAGAGGAGAGTGGAGGGGAAAAGAGCAAGGGAGAAGGAGGAGGTGGAGGAGGTATAGGTGGAGGAGGAGGTGGTCGTGCTGCACATGGAGGAGGTGGAGGGACAGCAGCAGCAGCAGCAGCAGCAGCAGCAGCAGCTGGGATGGGCTGCCCCGGGGACAACGACTGGGCCGGGGAAGGAGGCACCCTGGAAACAGGAAAGGGGACCGAAGGGGAGGGGACCTGGTGGCACAGGGGCACCCAGGGGGGAGGGCCAGCCAGCCGACTGGAGGGGGGGCGGGTCGGGTCATGGAACAGGGGCAAAACAGCAAGCAACCACCCCCCCATGTCCTGCAGACACGAAAACGGGCCGGGGAGCCCGAGTCCACAGAGGAGACGGGCGCAGCCCAGGCAGAGGAGGACCAGAAGGAGGAGAAGGAAACAGAGGGACCACGGGGGAGATGGCCCTACCACAAAGTGGGGCAATGGGGGCTCAGGGAGACCCAGGACTTTATACACATCTGGGGGACCCTGGAGCATCAACTGGAGCTCGCGCTCAATCAGCACAATGAACACGTGTTCTGGGAGATCGTGCAGGAAATGGAGATGGCGTGGCATCACAGGACCATGGCACAGTGCCAATCGAAGGCCAAGGAACTCAAGAGGGGGTACAAGGCCATTCAGGACAACAACCAACTGTCAAGCCACTGAGCCCGGACTGCCCCCTACTAAGATGACCTAGGACCGCATACTGCACATGAAGGGCTCAATAGTAGCCCCACACCTCAGTGGGAGCACCGTGGTCCAGGGCAGGGAGCAGGCTGATGTACCCCCTCCCCTCACCCCCCCCAAGAAGGCACTGGCTCCAGGGCCACCGACCCCCCAGGCGGAACGCCCAGGAACCTCAGGGATCCAGAAGTCCCCCCAGCACCAGCCCAGAGAGCCCCCACCCCCTGGCAGGACAGGACAACTCCGAGGCTGGCACACTGGTCACCCTCAGCCAGTGGTCAATGAGGTGCCCCAGCTACATGGAGGGACCAGCCTTGGAGGGATCGGAGACAGACATCGAGGGTAAGCGAGCAGGTGGGAGAGGAGATGGACCAGAGGTGATGGGGGGGAGGAGGTGGGGGCCCAGCCTGGGGGCAGGCCCCATCCACCTCAGACACCCCAGACCACTGAATGGGGACCCGGGGGGGCACCCAGACACACCTGCAGCCCTACTCCACCCAACCCTGCATATTCCCACAAGGCATGGCATGGCCCAGCACCAGAGACAGGAGGGTGAGGAGGCTGGCAGGGAACAGCCCCGGCAGCAGCCGGAGGGCCCAGGTGAGGAAAAACAGCAAAGAGGGGAGGTCCTCTGGGAGGCCCGGAGGGGGACCTGGGTCATGCAGGGCGGGGGTGCCCAGAGCACTGGGGAAAGCCGGGGGGCATCTGCCAACCTCGGGGGACCACACACACCCAGCCATGTTCCTGGCCGGGAGGCAGCCGGGCAGGGCGACTAACCAACACCGCCTGCATACTCTACAGGGCAGCCCGAGGGGCCCCAGCAACCCAGGGCCATGCCCCCAGCACAATGGATGCTGGAGCACCACGCACAGGTACGGCGCCAGAGGGAGGACCAAGCGGAGGATGTAGTCTGCTCCACCACAGAACAGGGGGATTGGATGATAGCAGCCATAGATAGGATGGAGGCGGCAACAGAAAGGGCCATCCAACAGGTGGAGGCAAGGGACCGGAGGCTCCAGGCGGAGGTGCACCTGGAATGGAGGTGGGAGCGCCGGGAGCACAGAAGGCAGGTGGAGGCGCTTGGGTGGCTGGAACAGGCCATAGAGGGGATGGTGCAGGAACATTCTGCAAAAATAGATAGGTCCCATGACATCAGGAACTCGCTGCTCCTGCACGCTGGCACCATGAGTGCCTATGTGATGGCAGCTGCCCCACTGGGCACCCTGACTGCCCAGGCCCCGATGCTCAGCGCCGTAGTGCAGTCACTGCCTCCCCAACTGCCCCAGCCGCCATGCCAGCTGGGGCCGCGCATCTGCCTCTCAGTCCCTGTAGGCCTCCGGAGGGAGCAGCCACCCAGGGGAGGCCCTCAGGCCCCGGCTCCTCCCTCCCTCCCACCATTGCCTGCCTCTCAGAACACCGAGGCCTCCCAGGACACCATGGGGGAAACGGACAGCAGGGGGGGAAGGGAGCTCCCAGAGCTTTGCGGTGCCCACAGGGCAGGTGAGGGGGAGGCCCCAGAGATGCAGGGGATGGGGGGGAGGGGGTAAGGAGGGAGTGCAGTCTGAGAGTGTGGGGGCACAGAACCAGCACAGTGGGGGTGTGTGTGTAGAGGGCACATGTACTTGGGTGAGAGATTAAATGTCTGAGCACCACTACTGCTTCCTTCGGTCTGTTCATGGGCCCGGGGGTGGGGATGGACCAATGGCCATAGAGGGGCTCGCCCAGGGAGCCGGTGGGGGCCCCATGGTGGTGGGGTCAGGGTTTACTGCCCTCATGCCTGGGCCTCCTGGCTGATATGCCTGGCCAGGGTATCACGGATGCGCTTGGCGTACCAGTACTCCCTCAGGTTGTCCGCGTTCACGTACAGAGGCACAGGTCCGGGAGGGCGACGTGGCATGGGGTATTTGAGGGCTGCCCCATCGGTCTTGCATACTTTGTGCAGCACACAGCAGGCACCTATCACCAGGGCCGAGGTCTCCACCATATAGTCCAGCCAGTCCGTGAGGCTCCTTCAGCGCTGCTTGAGGGCCCCAAAAGCCTCCTCGACCACGGTCTGGCTTGCACACAGGCGGGAATTGTACAGCGCCTGCACTGTGGACCTGGGGACCAGGTACACCTTCATCAGCCACCGGGTGAGAAGATAGGCTGGGTTCCCCAGGATGCAGGGGGGCATTAGCACCCCCTCGATCCGAGCCATCCCCATGTCCTCAAACAGGGCTGTAGCGGACTGTCGCAGCAGTAGCTATTTCCGCCGGAAACAGTGTTTCTGCAATTAGTGGAATGGTATGGTAGAGGCTTTCATTCCACTAGCTTCATTCTGCTACTTCTGCAGTTCTGCTAATTTCATTCCACTACTTCCACAGGCTTCACAAAATAGCGGAAACATGACATTTCCACTACTTCCACCATTCCGCCAGCACCACAAAATAGTGAAACAGCAGTTTTCCGACAGTTTCTGACAATTCTGCAATTGATAGTTTCTGAATTTGCAGAATGCCAGCGGAATTATCGGAATGTCAGCAGAAAAGTCGTGGTGTGGTGCGGGCAATTCCGAAATGGCAGAATGGAATCGCGGCGCGGTAACAGCTGCTGCCACATCAGCCCTATCCGCGAAGTCCTCGCAGTACATCCAGGCATAGAAGGGGGAGATGGTCATGATCCGGGCATCGTGGCTGCACCCAGAGTTGCCCATGAAGATGTCTATGAACCGCCCCCAGTGGTCCACGATAGCCTGCAGCTGCAGGAAGTGGTATCCATGTCTGTTAACATACTCCACAGCCTCTCCAGTGGAGGGGCGGAGGATCTCTATGTGGGTGCCATCCATGGCACCCATGCAGTTGGGGAACCCTTGAGCCGCGAAGCCGGCCATCACGGCCTCCTGGTCCACCAACTGGATCGCTCAGTCCAGGAGGACGCCTTCCACAACCTCACATACATCCAGGAGGATACAGACAACGGTGCTCACCCTGACACCGAAGTGCTGCGAGATGGAACAGCAGGAGTCGGACGTTGCGAGGGCCCAGACCCCAATGGCCACCTGCTGGACCATAGGGATGGGGGTCCTCATGGGGGTGTGCTGTCGCTCCAGCCAGGGTGTGAGCAGCTCTGCAAGCTGCAGTAGGGTGAGCCTGTCCATCCGAAAGTTCGCTCTCCAGGCGGCCTTGTCCCACTGAGTCAGCGCCTGGGACCACTACCCTTTGCCCGCTCCATGACCCATAACCGCCGGGCAATGGGCATCGCGAGCTGGGAGGCACGCCCTATGGTCTCCCTCCGCCATTGGAGGCACCCGGCCACTGCGCGGAGCACAGCAGCCTTGTTACGGACATGGATCAGGGCCTGCTAATCCACCCCGGACACCTGCTGAGCCCTGAGCTGGGCCAGAGAGCACCTGCAGCTGTGGTGGGCTCTCTGGGCCCTAGCAGAGCTCCGGCCCATGCCAACCCGCAGGCAGGCACCCAGGTGCACCTCTGCTGTCAGGAGGCGCAGCTGATCAGTGTGTGAGTGGTACCACTTGGCACAGAGCGCTAGGTACATCCCACAGGCGCCCAACCGGCCTCACTCCATAGTTCTGGCTGGCCAGGGTGGGGTGCTGCTGGCCCCATTATAGCCTGGGCCACATGTAGGCTTGCCCCTTGGTCACAGGGACGGCCCATTGGGCACACCTGCTGTCCCTGCATGGACCCTTGCGCACGGACCAGAGTGCGCCCGGGCGTGCTGGCGGAAGCTGCATTCCTGCTGTCATCACCTCCCACCTCTCTGTATTGGCAACATTGTGTCCTCGCAGGCTTGATTCGTTTGTCAGATGTCCTGTGTGCTCGGTTCCTGAAGCTGTGCTGGGTCCACACTCCATGCCTTGCTCGTTTGCTATGCCTTGTTGCAGCCTGTGGCCTTATCGCTTGGCCTTGGGGCTCCCCTGCATCCCCTCCCACTGCTCCGTGGAATGTTGGCCCCCCTTTTCATGGTGTCAGTTCCCCTGGCTTGCTGGACCATGGCTGGCTGCACTTACACTGGGCTTCTAGCCCCCATGGGGCCCCCCATACGTGGACCTTCAGCGACACCATGGCCCTGTGTGACTTGTGGCATACCCCAGTGGTGCAATTGCTCCTGAGCTTCCCAGACAGCCTGCCTGGTGCCTATGCAAGCCTGAGCTCTAGCCTTCATTACTTTTGCTATGAGGTGAGTGCCCACGATTGCCGGCTGCATGCTGAGACGCTGGGACTGGTTTCCTTTCCCGATGGCCGAATTCCAGAGATTAGGTGCTCACATGTGGGGTGGTCTGTGGTGGAGACCATTTCCGCCCTGTCCGTGTGCAGCCTGGCCACCTACATGGTCTGTCTGGCAGAGGGGGGCCCTGCCTTGGCCGTATCCTACTTTGGCTGCGTTCACGGGGCCCGTGGGTACCAGTGTTCTCACGGGGTGGTCTATCAGAGACTGTTGGAGCTTGGTCACCTTCCGTGGTCCCCCGCTGTTGACTCCTGCTTCTTGAATCCCACCGTAGTGGATCTGGCGGCACTGTCAGATGTGTGGTCCCGTTCCGATGTGCAGTTGGGGCTCTCCATGCAGGATCCGTTCGAGGCTTACTACCTGGTCACCCAATACATGTTCATGCTGGGGTACCACCAGGGCATGCTTCATTGGCCACACTTCGCTCACCTGGTGGGCCACCCAGCCCCTGGCCCCCACGTGGCCCCCTACAGCTGGCTGAGTCCCCCTGTGCCTTCCACACCCCGGTTGATGGCCCCGCTGTGAGCTCCCACCTCTGCCCTGCTGCCGTGGTCTGCTGCCTGCTCCCTCTTGGATGTCCCACCCCTGCTGCTGGGTTGCCTGCTTCCCGGGGTTGCGCTGCCCCTACCTGGAGCTCCGGGGGCCCCTGCCCCCTACCCCTGTCTGCTTCTTAAACAATTGTTCCCCTCCATGGCTGTCTTCTCCAGTGTCTGGGTCCAGCTCTCTGACGCACACCCCGCCTCCCCTGGGTGCTGCTGACCATCCTCATCTGCCTGTGCTCCCTTGTGCACCCCACCCCCCTCCCCGGGTGCCTGTGTGACCTCAGGGTTCTGGGGCCCCCGGACTGCACCTTCTGGATACCTTCCGGGGGGGGGATTGTGCCTTTGGACCAGCTGCACAGCTCCGGCTCTGCTGCCTCCCCTCCATGGCATCCTCGCCAGCGCTTGGGGTCCGTGTGTGCCTCCTGGACCATGCCCAGGCCTCTGCCTGTTCCATGTGGCCTTTCCCTTTGCCTGTACCCCGATCTTTCAGGTCTCCCCATTCTGGGACTAACTGTGTAGCTGTGGGGGTGCCCGTGCGGGCTGTACTGTTGTGAGGGGCCCACCTGTCATTCCCCATGCCCGACCCTACCCCTGGGGCATTACCCCCCTCTTCCCTGTCCTGCTGGCCCCCTCTCCCCTGTGCCCATTGTGTCATGTGTGTTGTCTGTCCCGTTGTGTCCCTCCCTTCCCTTCCTTTCCCGTATGGGTGTGTCTGTGTCTGGGCGTGTGTGTGTGCTGTGTGTTCCACTGTGCCCTCATTGTCTCTGTGCCTGTTGTGTGTGGTACCTCTGTGGCTCTTCTCCCTCTTCCCCCTCCCTTCCCATTTCCCTTGTGTGGGCATTCCCTGTAGGCGCTCTTGGCTTTGTTTGCCTTCTGTTGGCCATGTATGTGTCCTGGCCCTCCCTGGTGCCTTCTGGGTGTTTTGACCACACCTGGGGATCAGTGTAATGTCTGTTGCACTGCCCCAGCCATGGTCTGGTGACCCGATTCCCTGCCATGGTCCCATTCCCATCATGTCTGTTCAGGGCTCTCCTTGACCACGTGGGGTATATGTTCGGTTCCCCACCACTGGGAATCCACTGTGGTGAATCGGGACTGCATAACATCTGAAAACACCCAGAGCATTCTTGAAAGAGAGATAATGATGCTAGTCAATGAAAATATTATTATGGAATAAATGCTAAGTGAGCTGTGTGTTAAAAAGTGCAAGTTGTCTTCCTTTCTGAAATGGGCTGATGCAGACACTAAACAATAGTTGAAGACAAACAGAAAAACCAATAGGGCAATATAGAAACAGAGTTACCTGAGGCACATTGTGGGTTGTGACAATGTTCAGAAGAGTTGTTGACAAGAAAATTGGAGGGATATGGCAAGTAGGAAGAAATATTAAGAAAAGCAAAGGGAAAACATTCACAGAACCTTTTGCAAAACAAAGATGTATTAGGTCCTTGGAAGGAGCAGATGATGAACAAGTAAACAGCTGGCAGTTGCCCTCAAACCTTCAGGATGCCACGAGGGCTTCCATTATAACTTTGATGCTTTAGAAATCAAGGCTGCTTCTTCACCCCTATAATATCCAGTCAATAAAAATTATTCATAAATTAGATTGCTAGACTAAGGTAACCTAGTCGTCTCTACTCTCAGGTCTGCCACAGACTTTGTGTGGCATTGGTCAAGTCAGCTAATATGTTGTACATCAGTTCCCTGTAAAATGTAGGCTATTAACAGTTTCCCCTAATTTGTAGAGCTATTGTGAGGATTAAAACTTTATTATCATGAGGTGTTCAATTACTTCAGTACTGGAAACCTTTGATAGAGGCTGTAGTAGAATGTTGGATCCATGATCCAACATTCTACCTCATTACCATCCTCACCAAGTCAGGGGTCATGTTGTAAAACTGCCTCTCTGTTCTTCAGGTCCCACTTTGGGATCAAGGAAGTAATGTTGCCAGAAGATGTGGTCAAGGCCAGTAGTACAGCTGGGCTTTAAAAAAAACATTGTACTTGGAGTGTGAACAAGGGGTCCATGTCATTTTTTGATTTTTGTTTAATTTTTCAAATTTTTGTTTTTTGTTGTCATTTTTGTTATTAATTTTCATTTTTGTTTTCCATTGGTTTGAATGGGAAATGGATTTCTAGCTGTAACTTCATTTTTCTTCTGATTTGGATGGCATTTGGACAGATATTACACCTCACCCAAGGAATCATCCCTGCCAATATCGTAAAGATTAGATAAAGGGTCCTGATTGTATTAGTAATTTAAATGTTGTGGTTTGCACACACATATCCAGCTGTCACATCTTTGTTTTCAATCCAATTTGGATAAAGTTTGGGCTCATTGTACCCCTCTTGCTAGGGAATCATCACTGCCAAATTTTAGAAAGATTGGATAAAGGGTCTTGATTTTATAAGCAATTTAAATGTTTCATGGTTTGTACACAAATTTCCAGCTGTAATGTCTTTGTTTTCCATTCAATTTGGATGAAATTTGGATAGGTTGTTCCCTCACACAAGGGATCATTTGTGATTTTAACAGAAATTGCAAATTTCCTTATACCAATTGCAGATGTTGTCTCTGTTTAAATTAAAGAGGTTTTACTAGATGCAGACATCTGCTTTTTGGAACACTTGGAGAGAGGGTAAAGATGACAGGAGGACGTGGGCAGAGCAGAGTGGGAGCAGGTGGCAGAAGCACTGATACAGTCTTCAGTCAATGGCACCCCAAAGTTTGTTGGGGAATAAATGGGGGAGAGTAGGTGCAGAGGTCTGCTTTTATGAACACTTGCAGTGAGTCTTAAGACTACAGCACAGTCAGTCACATACAAAGAACAATGAACCAGCTTACGAGCCACACAAGTTCTAGTCATGGTGGAGACTGTGCAGCTTGGCAGAAGCTTATATTTTCTCCCCACTGCCCACCCACAAGCCTCCCTGGTTGCTGTGATTGGGTACTAGCAAGTGGGAAGCCTGGGCAGCATCTCCAGAGAGTGAGCCTATACCAAGTATTCTCTTATGTTTGTCACAGTGGTACAAGATGGGTTTGTGATGACAATGGGACAGAACAAATGTCAATCATGTATCCTCATTCTGTACTGTGCCCACCCCAGCCCCCTTGCTTGTCACTGGGAAGTTGGAAGCATCTGAAAAAGCCAATAAGGATTCTCTTATGTCCTCTGTCACAGTGCTGCAGGATGTGTTTGGGATTTCAGTTGCCCAGCTTGGATGTGCCTATCATGTCTCTTGACTGCTGGGATGTTCCCCAGTCCCCTCTGCCTTTCTGCCTGAAGTCCCAATTATGTCCTGAAATGTTTGTTTTTGACCCATCATTTTCAGGACTAGTATTTGCACAACTTCTGTTAAAATCACAAATATTCAATTGCTTATAAAGTGGGGACCTTTTATTCAGTCTTTCTGAATAACTGCATGTGCATGCATGGGTGCCACCCATGTAAACACTATGGTGTGTGTGTGTGCGTGTGTGTGTGTGTGTGTGTGATTCCCACCCATCACCCACACACAGAGCAACCAGTGAAAAGGCAGGTTACTCTGTGCGTGTAGATGGGTGTAGTTGGGTGTGCACCCTCCTCCCACCCTTTGCCCCCACAACAGCGCTCCATCCGCCACGCAACAGCCCAGACCACCACCCACCCATTTAAAAAGGGCCTTGGATAGTTTAATTTGTTACCCATTTCATAAATGGCAGTGGCGTCTGGTGGGTTCTAAGGCTGGTGGGGCAGTAGGTGGGGCCATCAGTGGGTGGGGGCAATGGTAGGTGGGTCCAAGCCAATGGTTAAGCGAGGTCAAGCCAAAAGTAGGTGGGGTCAACCAGAATTTTGAAATTAAGCTGGAATTTCCCCTTCTCCACCCCTTAAAATTAGAAAACAGGCAATTGGAGATCAGGGGCTGGACATCTCCCCCTTCTGGGTTAGTAAATCCAGTTCTGTGATATAAGTCAGAGCAGCCTCAAAGCTGCTCTTTTTGGAATGGTTTCCAGGGTGCACTGTGCACCCTAATCAGGACCCCACTCTGCCCGAAGGCTGTCATTCATGCTCTACCAGTGTTGGAGTTAAAGAAAGGAATTTGTTCAGTTACAAATGGGGGGAGACTTCCAATTGATTGGGACACATTTTTTCAGAGTGCATGCACATCCTCTACCAAACTCTTTCCTAGGTTTGGTCTCCTGTTACTCTGCTTTGCTAACAATCCCTTGGAATTTCATCAGTGCACTATGGGAACAACTGGAAGGAACTGGGAGAACTTCCACTTCCACACTTGCAGCGATCACAAGGAAATTCACAGATGCAGATGTTTTCTTTTGGCAAGCTAAAAGCAGGTTGTTTGTGTGCCCTAGCACATATAGAGCATTCTATTGAGTCAGACTCTCACAGCCATTGCCATGGGCACATCTATTCCTTGGTGTAAACAAATACAGAGCTAAGAATTGTTGTGCACAGTGACTCTAGATGGGGCATTCATATTAGCCTTGGTCTGAAGATTACTGATGGGGTCATTAAAAGCTCACTAGCTATTACACTAGTGAGGCATGGGAAGGAGAAGAATTCTATACCAATGCAATAAAAATCATAATATACTAAATAACATATGCAAAACTCCTGGGCTGTAACTGCAATAGCTACCTAGGAGCGCCTGAAATTCTCCTGTTATTCTGCTTGCTTGGTAACTCTCAATCACCATTTCTTTCTGTAACAGAAGGGAACATCAACCTTGTCTTCAGCAAAAGTTGAACTGTTTTCAGTGCCACTTAAGGCAGGGATCAGTGACTGACAGTGGGGGAAATCCCCTAGTGCATCATCGGCTTTTGAGGGTAGTTTATGGGTATTTTCAGACATTACGAGATCACGCTCAACCACAGTGAACCATGATCAATCCCATGGCGAGGCCAAAGGGCCCGGAACATCTGTTTGGCGCGCACCAGATGTTCATCATGCTCAATACCCACATGGGGTCAATTTCAACCACGCTTCCCGGGCTAGCCGGGGGAAGATCCCGGGAAGCATGGTCAA
>QEPC01008167.1:133036-156793 GCA_003113815.1 Sphenodon punctatus | reverse complement strand
CTTCTCCAGCTAACCCCCCTGCCACAAGGGCCTTGGCATAAAATCAACATGGACTTCATCGTCGAACTTCCCCCCGCTAAAGGGAACACTGTTATCTTAGTAGTTGTGGACCAGTTCACGAAAATGGCACATTTCATTCCATGTAAAAAGTTACCCACGGCCTCACAAACCGCAATGCTCATATTGCAACATGTGATTAAACTTCATGGTCTCCCGTCGGTCATCGTTTCAGATCGAGGCTCACAATTTATTGCACGATTCTGGAAGGCATTATTTACCGCAGTACAAGTCCGCCTGCCCCCCCCCCCACTGCTTATCACCCACAAGCCAACGGACAAGCAGAACGAGCCAACCAATCACTGGAACAATATTTACGTTGTTACGTTGACTATCTTCAGGACGATTGGGTGGAGTATCTAGCCTTAGCAGAATTTGCATATAATAACGCCCCTCATGCCTCTATAGGAACGTCGCCTTTCCATGTTAACTATGGGTATCACCCCCGCCTCTTGCTACCTGACCTCCCGGCCGTATCCGTTCCTGCGGCCGGGGCAATGTTACACGTATTACGCAAATGCCATGACCATGCCCGCGCCATGCTCCAGAAGGCCAGCCAACAGTATAAACATGCCGCCGATCGTCACCGCCAACCAGCCCCAACCTTCACCCCTGGAGACCTGGTGTGGATTGATAGGCGGCACTATCTGTCCCTCCGGCCTTCCGCAAAGTTGGACCTCAGGTGTATGGGTCCATTTCCCATCCACCATCAGGTAAACCCTGTTACTTACTATGTTTGGCTGCCTCCCCGTGTCCGTTGTCACCCGGTGTTCCACGTGTCCCTCCTCAAACCTGTTTACCCTCCTCCCTTCCCCGATCCTTCCCCGCCGGCGCCCCTGGACAGTATAGAGGCACTACCAGAGTACGAAGTTAAGGCAATTCTAGATGCCCGTCGGTATCGGGGTACGCTCCAATACCTTGTGGATTGGAAAGGCTATGGAATTGCAGAATGCTCTTGGGAGAGCGCCGCGGATGTTCACGCCCCCCGGTTGGTGCACACATTCCATCGTCATTTCCCCACAAAACCCCGTCCCGGGGGGGGCCTTGGGGGGGGTACTGTCAGGAAGCAACGAGTGTGGGGCCAGAGGAGGGGAAGGCTAGGGGAGCGGGGACGCGTATGAAGAAATGCGGCCAGGCCGCGGCGTTACCCGCCAGCTCGGGAGGCCCCGCCCCTACGTGGCCCGAGGGCGGGGCCGGCAATAGCGCTGCGATGCTCTATGTGCCTGCAACACGAGCCGCAACAGACAGAGGCGGCAAGATTAGGGGAAGCACAGCTGGGCTCGGGCGTACCACTGACAAGCAGCCCAGCTGGGGAATCCGGGGCGGGGCCAGGAATAGCGCCGCAATGCTCCGAGCGTCTGCGCCACAGGGCAGGGCCCACCGCAACAGTATTTAATGGGGGACAGGCTCCTTAGGGCGGTGCTGGTGAACAGCATAGCTGCGAGACTGGCCCCCAGCGTTGGAGTGGTGAACGGAGAGTTACAGTGAAGGAGACTGAGCACGAGTGGTGGTGTGTGCGTGGAGTGGTGCGAGTGAGTACGAGTGCGTGGGGGGCAAGGGGGATAAGGAGTGGAGTATACGTTCGGGTGGGTGGTGTGTGGGGAAGCGTGGTGAGCACTGTATTCCCCCCTCGGGTCCTGTGAGAAAACCCTCCCTGTCAGTGTGTGTGTTGCTGTCCGTTCCCTGCCCCGCATCCCTGGAGCCTTCCCCCCCCAGCCTCACTATTCCTCTCATGTCGTGTTGGTAAATCTCTGTCCCTTGTTCTCACGTTGTGTGTGTGTGGGTGTATAACGGGAATAGGAGCTGTCATTACAGCCCCACGCCCAGCGGGGGCGATCCTCAGGGCCTTGCTGGTTCCCCCCCAATGATGACATAGGCCACGTCTCTCTCTGAGAGGTTTTGGGCCCTATACAAACCTGAGGGGTGTTTTTCGTACATTCGAGGATTGTCCCCGCGGAGGCTTGGGTTCGAGGGCAGGTATACCAGGAAAGGTCTGCTAGGTACTATCTTCTTCCCCCCTCCATACCTCCCTACCCTCACACAAGTGTGGTTAAAGTGTGGTTAAACTGGGGTTAGCGTCATGACTGAAAACACCCACAGTCCTTGGGAAAATATCTGATTATTGGGGAACAATTGGTCAGGATTATAGCAGTAATTAGGATAGGGAAGGCGGCAGGCCCTGATCTGATCTCCTCAGAAGTTATTAAAGAATTACAAGTTTGATGGTCATCTGTTTTGAGGGCTGTAAAAAATGTGATAATGCACAATCAATATCCAAAGAAATGGAAACAGAACATTGCAGTCCCTGGGTATTTTCAGACGTGATGGGGCCTGTATTGGCGCCGCCATGGAATCACCCATTGATCCCCTGCCGGGATCAAATCGGCATGTCCAACAGACGTGCCAGCTCATCCTGGTGGGGAATCGGGGAGGGGGAGGGGTCACGCAGCACAATGTGCAACTTCATGGCCCTGCTCTCCCACGCTCCCTAGACTGCCCGCCCTCTTGGGAGATGGGCGGGCCCCACGGATAATGCGGCCACAGTGCCCGCCCACATTGACCAAGGCCCGGAATCCTGCTGCTGATTCCAGGCCATGGTAGGGGGACAGACGTTATGGTCCCCTTGATCATGGGGGGGAATCACATTCAACATGCAAATGGAGATGGTCCGGCCAGGACCTCCATTTGTGTGTTGAATGTGATTCCCCCCCATGATTCACAGGGGTGAACATCTAGGGGGGAGCTTCCGTTCCCCTGAACAGACGTTATGGGATCATGATCACCATGTGGAGGTTCACCGTGGTTGAGTGTGATCTCGTAACATCTGAAAATACCCCCTATTTTAAAGAAGGGCGAGAGGGCAGATTCAGACTGCTATCATCCCATCAGCCTGATTAGAATCCCTACAAAAATATATGGGCAACATTTGCTGAAACATGTAAGGGATTGGGTAGAAGCTAATGATATAATACGAGAGGAACAGGTGAGTTTCAGATCCAGATATTCATGCATGGACCAGTGCTTTACTTTATATTATGTTGTATCAAAATATATGAGTAAAAACTTACACATTTCTGCAGCCTTTGTCAACCTCAAGTCTGCATTTGAAACAGTGAATCGGGAACTCCTGTGGCAAAAACTTGGTGATATGAATATAGACCCAGAGCTGTTAGGACTTATCAGGGAGTACTATCTAGGGGTGGGACACTGGGGAGAAGACCGGATACCAGATTTACCAGTATCAGATCTCCCTGGTACCAGATTTACCGGTATCGGCATACCGGATCTTTAACATTGGGCATTTTACCGGTTTTTTTACATTGCGGCCATTTATCTCAATGGCCGGAATGTAAAAAAAAATGTTAAAGTGCCCAATGTTAAAGATCCAGTATGCCAGTACAGGTAAATATCGGATTTATCAGATTAATCCAATACACCCAAATACTGGCAATATTGGTTCTCGGGAGAACCGGAATTCCCACCCTGATGGGAACACTACCACAAGAGTCAGCTATGGTTCAGCTGGGGAGTTCTCTCACCCTTTTATAACTAATAAGGGTGTCAGGCAGAGATGTGTGCGGGCTCCAGTACTGTTTAGCTTGTTTTTGAATGATTTCCAGAATTGGTTGGGAAAAAGGGATTGTCATACCAGAAAATTTTTGGGCAGCAGAATACCATGCCTTTTATATGCTGATGATGTAGTCCTGTTTTCATTTTCTAAGGTAGGATTCAGCAGCTGTTGGATGTTTTTTCTTTATACTGCTCAAATAACAAGTTAGTCATTAATACATGGAAGACAAAGGTTATGGTCTTTGGTTCTAAGAACCAAAAGAAAAGATGGTTTCTCAATAACCAGGCCCTGAAGGTAATGGGAAGTTTCTGCTATTTGGGCCTTACCTTTACTAGTAAATTAAGATGGGTTTGTCATGCAAAGTGGGTAGCTACAAAAATGGTGCAGGGGATATATTGAGATTTTATAACAAATTTCAAAGGAAGCCAATAAGCCACGGAGAGAAGCACTGTTAGCTGGAAAAATCAAAATTGAATCAATGCTGTCATATGCGTTTGAGATTTGGGGTCAGGATGAGAAGGCAGTTTCTATTATAGAAAAAAGTCAAAATTTCTTTCTCAAACAATTACTTGCAGTCCCTAAAAGTACTCCAAAATGGCAAGGACAGAAACAGGCATATTGAATATAGGAACCATAGCAAATTTACATCCAATACATTATTGGCTCAAAATTAGGAGCTATTCATCAAGGAGATTTCTGAAGCAGGTATTATTAGATGTGACAGAGGGAATAAAATTTCCTTGGTTGGCTGAATTACAAAGGTCTTTCTTTTATTCTGGGTTAGGAGATAGATGGATGAGTGGTGACCCACTACCCCAGCCAGATGATAAGTTTATTATAGACAATAGATTTATGGACATATCTAGACAACAGGATATGGCTGCAATAAGAGCAGTCAGGTTTACTCCTTTGTATCACTATATTAAGACTGATGGGAGCCAAGCTCCCTATCTGACTCAAGTAGTGTATGCCCGACAGAGACATTTTGACAAGACTTAGATTCGGTCAGTATGGGACAGCAGTACAGAAGGGAAGGTGGTCTAAGACCCTGTACATTAGGAGGTTTTACTCTTGCTACCTCAGTGAAATTGAAGATACTGTACATTTCTTGTGGGTTTGCCCAAATTATAAGACATGGCAGGAAAAGTGTTTAGACCCCCTTATTCAGGAGGTGAGCTGTTTTAAAAACTTTGAAAAAACAATTTTGGCTTCTCCAAAATAGGTCTTTGAATGTATTCAATGCAATAGCATGCTTTAGAGCTGCATCACAGAAAGAACATAGTAGAATTGATGTATAAGATTGAGAACAGTGGTTAAGAGCTTGGCTACCAGCGGCCAAGCTGTAGCTGCCAGCAAGCTCTGAGAAGAACAAGGCATTCAGGGGCTAAGCTGTAACTGTCAGCAAACCCCAAGAAGAGCGAGGCACTGGGGGGTTAAGCTGTAGCTGGCAGTAAGCTCCAAGAAGAGCGAGGCATCTAGGGATAAGCTGCAGCTGCCAAGAGAGCAACACTCTCGTGGGCAAGATCCTAACTGCTGATAAGCTCCTCAGAGGAGCAGGCAATGTTTTATAGGTAATTAAGACTATGGGGGGGGGGGGATTGTTAAAATTTAATTCTTATGAAATGTCATATGGTATTTTTTGTTTTTACTGTAACAATTTGATAGTATTTAAAGACAATTTGGCTACATGCTGTAAATAAACCTACTACTACATTAAATGATAATTTAGTAAATAGCAATATCCGGTATTTCCATTTGGTGATTAATCTCTACAGTTAATGGATAGTTGCTAGATAACTGCCAAGCTATCTGGAGTAAGGAACACCTGAAAAGTAGTAAATACACAGAGCAGACCACAGCGGAGTATTCCCAAATTGGGACATTAATCGAGGTTCATTTTTGGCTATACATTTCAGCTCTATCTGGGACCAACAGAGGAAAGGAAAGTGCAGAACTGAGAAATGCTTGCAGTTTCTTGAAAGACAGCTTGCACTACATTAACCGATTCGAGAATGCATGACAGTAAAAAAATATCATGGTCAGTGTTAGCAAGGAGCATTGCCTAAAAAAGACCTGTGTCTGGAAAGGACATCCTGGGACAAAGCAAACAAATGCGTAGCCGTTATGTTGGCTGCTCTCACACTAAATAAGCACTCAGTCATAGGGGTAACAGAGTAGCCAACCATAGATTATGTGGGAGCAGACATATTTCCTGAATGTGAGAGACTCATGATTTTGCATGGAACAGCTGAAAAGAAGTTAATACACAGAGCAGACTACTTCAAAAGTAGACATTTATCCTTTGGTGGATTGACTGGTACCACTATCTTACCCTATACTTACCAGAAATTCATTACTCTCCATTTGCTATTTGCTCCCACCTTTCCAATTTTAGAACAGTGGTTACATTTGACAGTGATCACCAAGCCATTCAAGTGAACTACAGTCCCCAAACTGCCAGAGTTGGAGAACACTGGCTTAGATAGTCAGTACAGTATTCCCAAATTGGAAGTTATAAACTATAGAAGAATTAAATGGAATCCCCTAGTTGACTCCAGAATAAAAAGGAAAAGTTACTTCCTTTGATCTGCTGACTTTGAAAAGTCAATCTATGCCACTGTCAAATGTCTCTGAGAACTAGTTTTCTCTGATACCATAGAAAATCTATAAGAGGTCTTAGTCTCTATAAAGTAATACTTCTATCCCATTAAAGATAAAATAATCTAGTTTGACCCAGTCTGTCATAAATATTAGAAACATTTTCAAAGGACAGCAAGGCTGTTTAGGAAGAATGGGACCTCAGATTTTATTAAAGGGAAGTTAGTGTTATTCACAAGAGGATATGAAAAACCATTATCCCAGAAAAAAGCCAGAGTATTAGTGTGTCCTACCGAAGGAAAATGAATTGCCTGGGAATGGAAAAAAATATCAGATTATAGTGAATATTTGTGGCCAGATTTATGGTGCCTGTGATCTACTTTGCCATGTAGTCAAACCACAGTGATGTACTACAGTGGAGTGGAACAATTATTTATTATAATAAATATTTATTAGCCGCCCCTCATGCCTATGGCATGAGGGGGCGGCTTACAGCATAAAACACACAAATAAAATTCCCTAAAAAAATCCATTTAAAAATACATAACCCCATCAAATTTAAAATATCATACAAATATCTGAAAAATACCCACCCCCACAACTACTCCACCCTCCCCTCCTCCCCTCTGAAGGCCTGGGCAAACAGCCAGGTCTTACAGGCTCAACAAAATGCCAACAAACCTGGGGCCAGGCAGGCTTCCTCCAGGAGGGAATTCCAAAGCCACGGCCCAGCCATCGAGAACACCCTCTCCATTGTCGCCCCCTGTTTTACACGGGGGACCTCCAGAAAGGCGCCCCTGGTGGACCGAAAGGATTGCTCTGAGGTGCGGAGGGCAAGGCGGTCCCCAAGGTATGAGGGGCCCAGACCATGCAGGGCTTTATAGATTAACACTAATACCTTGAATCTGGCTCGGTATGCTATAGGCAGCCAGTGCAGAGTACAGAGCACAGGTGTTATGTGCTCACGCCACCACGTCCCTGTAAGGAGATGGGCCATCGCATTCTACACCAGCTGAAGCCTCTGAACCAGAAACAAGGGAAGCCCCACGTAAAGTGCATTGCAGTAGTCTAGCCTCGAGGTGATGAAGGCATGAATGAGAGTGGCCAGGTCGGGCCTGAAGATGTATGGGCACAGCCTCCGTACCAGATACAGCTGGCAGAAGGCAGCTTTAGCCACCATTTCCACCTGCTGATCCAGACGGAGACCCAAGTCCAACACCACCCCCAGACTCCGAACCTGCTGGGCTACCGGAGGACAGACTCCCCCTACCAGTGGAGACAGTACCTCCCTTACCCTTCCCACCACCATCACCTCTGTCTTATCGGGATTAAGCTTCAGTCTGCTCTGCCATATCCAATCCGCCACGGCCTCCAAACATTGAGAAAGTAAGGATATAGCAGGACTTGGGTCAGTTGAAAATGAGAGGTACAGCTGAATATCATCAGAATATTGGTAACATCTCACCCTGAACCCTCTCACGATCTCCCCCAGGGGCTGCATATACACATTAAATAATAGCGGAGACAAGATTGAACCCTGCGGAACACCACAGGTCAAGGCCCGGGGGCGTGATGTTTCAGCCCCCAGCACCACCCTCTGGCTTCTCCCTGAGAAGGATGAGTGGAACCACCATAGGACAGTCCCATCCAGACCCCCCAGGTCTCACAATCATCTCAGCAGCAGTCCATGGTCCATGGTGTCAAACGTGGCCAAGAGATCTAGCAGGATCAAAAATGTTGAACAACCTGCGTCCATCTCCCGGCGGAGATCATCCACCAAGTTCACCAATGCCGTCTCAGTACCATAGCTGGCACAGAACCCAGACTGAAAAGGGTCAAGGAAACTGATGCTATCCAAATGTATCTGGAGCTGCAGTGCCACTGCCCATTCAATAACCTTCCCTAAAAAGGGAAGATTAGAGACAGGTCGGTAACTGACAAGTGCATCCACATCCAAAGATGGCTTTTTCAGCAGGGGGCGCACCACAGCTTCCTTGAGACTGGGTGACAGTCTCCCCTGCCGAAGGGACATGTTCACTACCCTCGCCAACACCATCCCCAAAGACTCCATGGAGGCTTTCACCAACCAGGACGGGCATGGATCTAATTCACAACTAGTGGCTCTAACAGACCACAGGGCATTCACCGCATCAGCTGGCATCACTTCCTGAAACTCATCACAGAAAGATCGATCACACAGTGCCTCCATAACCTCATGCCCCTTGCTTACTACTTCCAATCCGGTGTCAAAGTTACTCTGAATCTGAGCCCGCTGTGGGATGGCAAACTCCTCACAGCGGGCCTGGGACAAGTCCCCATCCAGGTGGAGGGAGGCCGGACTGATCGATAGGGGATTAGATAGGGAACTTTTATTTACCCTCTGAAGTAGCACTAGAACTAGGGGACACTCCATGAAACTAACTGGTGGCAGATTTAAAACAAAGAAAAGAAAGTATTTTTTACACTCAACGCACAGTTAAATTATGGAATTTGTTGCTAGAGGAGGTTCTCAGGGCCAGTAATATGTCTGGGTTTAAAACAGGGCTGGATAATTATTATTATAAACATTTATTATTATTATAAACATAAGTTCTTGGAGAATAGGTCCATTAATGGCTATTAACCATGTAGATTACAAGATGGGAACTTCTTACTGTCAGAAGCAGGGAGTGATCAGCAGGGAATGGATTGCCCATTATGACAGCTGGTACTTCTTGCATGTGACCGGGACATATCTAGAATATATATTTATTTTACGAGGCAAAATAAGTATTATTATTTGTATTGTTCCAGCTCTCCCTACATATCAAGTTAATCCTCAGTGGCCCCAGTCCCTCTATTAGGGCTAAAATCAAAATTCTGCCCAGTTCTAGTTTTAGATGGAAGTTGGTGGTTCAGTCGATCCAGCCTTTCTGCAAATGTGTAAAATGGCCACCGGCACCATACAACAAAATTATGGTTGCCATTATGGTCAAAATTCTGGCAGCTATTCCAATTTTGCAAAATTTTGCCATGAAATTGGAATAGCTGTTTTGAACCAGCCCTATCCTGTCTGATCTCCTTACAGGGCCCTCATTCACTTGTGTTGGCAGGAGTAAGTCAGGATCTCTCCTCCAGAGAAGCAGCAGCAAAAGTAGAGAGAGTGTCTTGTTGGGCTTCTCACCCCCTGTGGGCAGCAACAGCAGCAGCCGAGAAAGGATCTGTGGTGGCTGCCTGCTCCTGTTTTCCCCTGCTCATTCTGCACCTACATTTTCTCCTTCCTCACTACAGAGGCAGTGGCACAAAGGGAATCCAGTCAAGCTCCCCCTCCCTCCTCCTCCCCAGGGGCGCAGCTATCATAGGGACAGGAGGGACATTTGTCCTGGGGAACCAACCTGGTGGGGAGGCCCAGAAATCCTGTCCTATTGTGACAAGGCGGGGCAGAGAGTGAGCTGAGCAGAAGCGGAAGTGCCTGCAGTGCGTAGCGTGTGTGGGACCCACCCAGTGGATAGCACAGTATGGAACAAGTGCTGGTGGTGTCATGAGGCAGCTAGTGCAGCTGCAGCCTCCAGACCTCAGGCACAGCAAGCGGAGGGAGGGAGAGGTGCTGCGGTGTCAGGAATGTTTTCTGAAGTCAGAGCAACAGACGCAACAGACTATTATCTGGCATTTAGTCATTGTTCTGATTAATTTCCCATCCCAAGCCCCTTATTTTCCTGAGCCTGGTCACAATTTAATTTCTGCTGTCAATCAGATTACACTTCATGAAAAGCCAAGAAGATTTAAGTAGTACTGTTTGAGGGCAGAGGAGATTTTGGGAACCAATTACAAGAGCTGGGAACAAGGGTGCTGGTCCTAAGAGACCATGTCTCCAGTACATGGAGGCTACAGGTAAGCCCACAGTGCAAAGCCTGCAGGATCTCTGAATCCAGACCTGCATACAATACAGCAACACTGGGCCTCTTATACTGTGAAAGCAGTACTTGGTATTTAAGAGTTCAGATGGTGCTCTTTCTATAGGAGGAGGACTGGATCTGATCTTACAAGCTACTAGGTTGACATACAAAATTATTATCCAGTTTTATATTACTTTAGACAGTGACACTTGATCAACCATATTTATTAATTCTAAGTCACTGAAGAGTTATGATAAGGATCATCTCCTTATCATGTCTGTGCACACACACTCACTCACTCTCTCTTTCTCACATACACACACATTCTCTCTCATTCCATCTCGTGCACACAAACACGTTCCCTCTCGCACATGCACACACTCTTTTATTCTCTCACACACACTGCACACTCCAGCACTCCACATACACACACACTGCACACCGGACGGCCTCAGGTGGAAGCAGCAGCAGCAGCATTGGGGGCAAGGCGAGAGGGGGTAGTGCCTCCCCACCCCAGCTGCTGCCACACACATGTTCTCATTATCTCTCTATCACACACACATGCTCTCATTCTCACATACACATACTCTCATATTTTGTCCTGCACCCACACATAGACATACACGCTGCATATACTCTGTCCCCCACCACTAAAGCACCCTCTGCCCTCCCCCCACCCCTAAAGCACCTGCTCCTCTGCCCCGTCAAAGCACCCTCGCCCTAGCTTCCCACCCCACACACCCATAGCGCCCTCCACCCTAACTCCCTGGCCCTCCCACACCCCTGGCAACCCGGCCCTAACTCCCGAGCCCCCCCCACATCCAAGACACCCCCACTCTAATTCCCTTGCCCCCGCACCCTTGGTACCCCCTGCCCTAACTTCCCTGTCTCCCCACACCCTTGGAACCCCCTGCCCTAGCTCCCATGCCCCCCAGACCCAAGGCATCACCAGCCCTAACTCCCCCACCCCCACCCAAGATGCCCCCTACCCTTGTTCCCTGCACCCCACCGCCAAGGTGCCCTCCCAGCCTCTTTCCCCACCCCCCACACTCAAGGCACCCCCCCAGTCTCATTCCCTTGGTTCCCCAGCACCCCCCATATCATCTCACTTGCCATAGAAGCCAGGACAAGGAGCCAGAGCCGCTGCCACCACCTGAGAGTTGCTCCCTTGTAAACAAAGTTCTTGCCAGCAGAGTAGTTATTCTTCGACTTGCTCCTCACATTCTCAAAAGTTTTCTTCAGTTGTGAGAATGTTTGAAGCCATTTTTAAATTTATTCATTATTATTTTGAAGAACCTTGTTTACAAAGCAGCAACCTACTGGTGGTGACGGCTCAGCCCTGGCTTCTATGGTGAGTGAGACAATGTGGGGGTGCTGGGGAAGCAAGGGAAGGAGGGTGGGGGTGCCTTGGATGTGTGTGTGTGGGGGAGACAGGGAACAAGGACAGGAGGAGCAGGAAGGTGGTGGTGATCTTGGCAGGGGCGGGGACAAGTAGGTAGGGGTACTGAGCGGTGGCAAGGGGGAGGGGGCTAGGGTTGCTGGGGAAGTTGTCATCCCTGACACCCCGAAATCCCCAGGCACAATTGCCCAGAGCCCTGCTCAGGAAGGAAAAGTCAGGAACAGAGGTAGCAAGTAGCGCTCCTCTTCTAAGCAGCCCCCACTCCCCATCTCCATACACTAACATGGTTTTTTTTCACAACCCCATAACTTTAAAAATATTTGTTGGATTTAAAAACCAACAAACCAAAGGCAGCCCCTGGCAGCCTCCTTTAACATTCTAAAAGGGCTTCACCTCCTCCCAAACAAAACTAATCCCTGGTATCCTTCTCAGATCAAGGTGGTTGGACTAAATGAAAAAAAAAATCAGGTTTCAAAGTGCAGTTTTCAAACTGCGATATCTCAGCTGTTCTCCAGTCGATTGAGCTGCAATTTGGACAGCATGAACTGCCTATCCCAGTGATCCTCCACTACAAATGACATCATGTTAACTTTAATCATTTCAGTTTTAGAACAAATAGAATATTGGAGTTTTATAATGTAGCGTGCAACACGCCTTAACTATTAGAACGCTCCCGCACTCTAATAATCCAGATGATATGCTTTTTGTGAATGTATTTGGAAGTGTCTGGGTAACTCTGGTGTGAAAAGGTGTGGTATTAGTCCTTTAATACTTTCTCTGAAATATGCACAGACATTTGACTTCTTCTATGTAAACCAAAGCTAAAGATTAGTGCTTCAGACTGTTGATTAATGTTTTGCCATATATGAGGGGTGAACCACCTTCTTTGAAATCAGTTACACTGAACACATTGCAGGTACTGTCCCTTGGAAATGGAATGAGATGCCTGCTGGGTTTATCTTTAATATAATAACTTTGGCTAGAATGTAAACAGAGACCTAGAACAGAGATTGGAGAAAGTGTGGTTATTGTGTCGGTCTCAAATGTAAGAAATGAAGACAAAGTAGTCCAGATAACATCTTTTATTCAGCCAACTTCTATTGAGTATTTAGGCTTTTAGGGCACACATGGATCTCCTCAAGCATGTAAAAAGTTGGAGTCAGTAAATGAAGAAGAAGTGTGTGTATATGAAAGCAATGGAGAAGTTCCTTATCCCGTTTCAAATCCCCCAAACAGGAAAAGAAAGTCACTGCTCTTATTTACTGTTGCTTGTATTGTCAAATTTCATGGCCTAGTTCTTTGTCTGTCTAATGACTCTGCTTTGGACACCCACATGGGATTGTTGGCAATATGAAGAGACTTTTCAAAGTCAGTTGTGCAGAATATTTGCTATTTTAATTCATAATGTGTTCAACTTCCCACTCTTGTAACTCCACTTGATCACCTTCATCCTTCCCCTAAATGTACCTTCCCTTTAATATTCTGTTCAAGACTGCTGAGTTCTTTTTGTAACCCAAAGCTGCCCTTTATTTTATAATGTGTTGTTGCTTTGACCTAATTACACTATCTTTTAAATATTACCTTTTGCTTCAAGTCTCTCAGCTTATTTGACTATAAAACTTTTTCTTACTCTTGAATGACCAAAATAGCAACTTCTCTCTCTCTCTCTCTCTGAGCAATGTTCAGCCTTTCAGTCACATTCTCAACATCACCCCATCCTGTTGCCATGACGGACAGTCATGGCAACTCCTAGACACTGGTAGGAGCTGGGAATACACATTCCTTCCCAGCTCTCCCTGGGCAGGAGACAGGTGAGGACTGCGGGTCCAGCTGGGCCTACATTTCCTACTCAGCTCCCACCTGGCCAGGGTAGGAACTGAACCCTCATTTGGCAAGCTGCAAGCAGACAGCCCACCATGATGCTGATCCAGCTGGGCCAGTGTCACGTAAGTTTTTGCCCCATGGCTCTATCTAAACTGCAGCTACCGTTGGAACATGCATCATTTTGTGTCTCTTTAAGGTAATTCAGATGGGTCAGGTTGCCCTTGCACTTCCTTTTGTGTTTGGTATAGAATGAAGATGGAATTTTCATCATTCACATATCCTGTTTATCAAATTGTCTCATTTTAAATCGCCTTCTAGCTGTCTTCAAGCTGAAAACCAATATAATGCTGGCTGTACGATATTTAAGTCACGATGACAACAAGGATTTTAATACCCTAGCTCTTCCTCTTACACCTCTCATCCCCTCCCCCTTTGTTTGTTTGTTTCTCATTGTTCTTGAGAAAATGGAAAATCTTTTCCATCATTGCATTTGGTCCAATTTATGGTATCATACTGCCTTCCCTGGATATGGATGGTGCATCAGACTCTAAGTTGTGCTTTGATGTATACTGTATTTGCATTTCATTTGCATACATTTTGTCTTTATGAATGTCATGTAAATGGCAGTCCACCACTCTTCTGAATGTTCATTCTGCTAAAACAACAATTTTGGCACTAATATGAAGTTCCCACTAAATAAAATAAATACATTTTATTTATGGCTTTCACCAAATTATTTTTTGGGAACTGAAAAAAATGTCAGCTTTATTCCCAGTTTCTAAAAGTGTTCAATCAAGGTAGCAATATAAGGGCCAGATTTTCAGGGAGAAAAAACAAGCACATTAAGTAAATAGGAGCAGAAGTCCTTTGAAAATCTAGCCCCACCTGTGGATGTTGGGTGCTTAGGAAAAGCATGCCCTATATTAGTGGTTCCCAACCATTTTTGCTGTGGGGTCCCATTTTGAGATTTAAATATAATCAGGTGAGCTCAAGATATGCAAAGCATATGCAAAGTATAGCATGTACCAAATGGGCACATGGTATACTCCATCTGCAACTATATCTGCAAATTTCGCAACTGTACTTGATGGTCTGACCCACTGCTTTACTAATTTGATCCATCCTGGTCTATGCAGATGCAAGTTTCAGTGACTAAGTCAGAGTTTGGTTTACTTCTGTCAGCTTTTAATTTGGTTCTATAAATTCTGCCACTAACTTTTGAAGCCACTGATGAGACTTTACCTGGATTACTGTGTCTAGTTTTGGGTACCTTATTTTAGAAAGATGTTGACAAACTGGAGTGGCTTCAGAGGAGGGCAGCAAAAAGGATAAAGTGTCTGGAAAGCATGATGTCTGAGGAAAGGTTGAAGAAACTGCGTATGTTTAGTGTAGCCAAAAGAAGATTAAGGGGAGACATGATAGCAGTCTTCAAATAACTGAAGGGCTGGCACAAAAAAGATTGCAAGGAACTGTTCTCCATTGTCACCAAGGGTAAGACTAGAGATAATGTATATGGTCTCAATTACAAGATGGTAGATGTTGGTTAAATATTGGGGAACAGTTCTGAACAGTAAGAACTGTTTGGCAAGATAGGAAGCAAAGAGTAGGATTAAATGATCAGTTTTCACAGTGGAGAGAAGTAACTAGTGGAGTGTCCCAGGGATCTGTACTAGGATCGGTGTTGTTTAATATATTAATTAATGATCTGGAGAAGGGAGTAAAGAGTGAGGTGATCAGACCTGCAGATGACATAAAGTTATTCAAGGTATTAATACCCAAAGGTATTAATTTGGGCATTTTGGGTAATCATTTTGGGTTTTAATTTGGGAATTAATCAATACTCAAAAGTATTAATATTCAAGGTATTAAAACCCAAGTGGACTGTGAAGAATTGCAGGGGGATCTTGCGAGACTGGGTGACTGGGCATCTAAATGGCAGATGAAATTTAATGTGGACAAGTGCAAAGTGATGCATATAGGGAAAAGCAATCCAAACTATATGTATACTATGTTGGGTTCTAAATTAGGAGTTAACACTCAGGAAAGGGTTCTTGGAGTCATTGTGGACAATACATTGAAATCTTCAGATCAGTGTGTGGCAGTGGCCAAAGAAGCAAACAATGTTAGGAATCATTTGGAAAGGGATAGAGAATAAAACTGAAAATAGCATAATGCCACTATATAGATCTATGGTATGGCTGCACCTGGAGTATTGTGTGTAGTTCTGGTCACCCCATCTCAAAAAAGACATAGCAGAACTAGAAAAGGTACAGAGAAAGGCAACAAAAATGATCAAGGGTATGGAATGGCTCCCATATGAGGAGATACGTTAGGGCTCGTCAGCTTGGAGAAGAGACGACTTAGAGGGGATATGATAGAAGTTTATAAAATCATGAGTGGTGTGGAACATGGAAATAGAGAGCAGTTATTTTACCTTCTCTAAGAGTACTATAACAAGGGGACATTCTATGAAATTAACTGGTAGCAGATTTAAAACAAATAAGAGAAAGTATGTTTTCACTCAGACCACTATTTACTTGTGGAACTTACTGCCAGAGAACGTGGTCATGGTCGGTAGTGTAGCTAGATTTAAAAAGGGGTTTGATAAGTTCTTGGAGGATAGGTCCATTAATAGCTATTAGTCAAGTAGGTTTTGGGAAGGTAACCTCTTACTCTTGGGGGCCGGAACAACAGCGAATGGATTGCCCATTGTGACATGTTGGGTACTTCTCCCAAGAGAAAGAGATTAGCCACTGTCGGAGACAGGATGTTGGGCTTGCTGGACCATTGGTCTGACCCATTATGGCACTACTTATGTTCTTATGTTCTTAATGGAACAAGTTGCCTTGGGATGTTGTTGGCTCTCCATCACTGGAGCTTTTCAAACAGAGGCTGGGCAGCCATCTGTCGGGGATTATGCTGTAGTTGTGTACTTCCTGTATCAAAGCAGAGGAAAACACCTTTTGCTTACATGAGAGTCTTGGAACCTGATTTTGCTACTTTGAGAATATGCAAGTGCAAGGGGAAACTTTGTTTTTATAATTTGTTATTATTGAAATAGTGATTTCAGTGTTCAAAGTGCTTTACAATCTTATTTAGTTCACTTTGGCAACAGCGCTGCAAGGTAGATCATTGCTATTCCCATTTTTCAAATGAAGAATGGAGACTGAAATACAATGGCTTGTCCTAGGCCACTCAAATGAGTTCATGGCTAAGATGAGATTTGAACACTGTCTCTCAGCCTGAAATTCAACATTTTTATCTACTAGGCTGATCTGATTATCTGGATCTATCCACATGATCTGGACTTTGTTTAACCCAAACTGACTTAGACTCCAGTAAAGGGGAAAGCTCTGAGATAAAGACTGCCTGATAGCAATGAGATGGCAACAATATTTGTCACATGGTAGAGAGAAGATGTGCCATATATCTATGTGTGGGAGAGACCCTTAAAGACTTTCAACAATCAAGGAAATATGGCCCATTAAAGCCTTGTTAATCTCCTGAATGACTGCTGAGTAGAATCACTGAATCATCACACTGATACATTGGGATAGGAAGAGCCAACAGAGAAAAGTTAATTTACCTTATAAAACCAAGTAATTTTAATTAGTAAGACTGAGCAAGTTGGAAAACACCTACTCATCTCTGTTGCCATTATCACTCAACCACTCAGTCGGCCTCCTAGATATCATGGACAAATTAGTTCTATAGGCAAAGAACTGCTGCACTTGCTTTCATCATTTGTAAAATAAGCTAATTTGGATGTTAAAACTGTTTCTTTGAAATATAATTATTCAATTCTTTCTTTCATTCATTTACATATTCTGCTAATCTATTTTAAAATACAATTATTGTTGTCTTCAAATTGTGCTCATACATTTTTATACTCACCTGCAATAAGATCAATGAAAACAGAATGCCCAAACCCACTGAATTCAGCAAAAAGCATTGGAAAATTTCATTCCAGGCCAACCTTGAAAAGGTACTCGCTGTTTCTTAGATACTGAATGTCTTCAATGGGTGTTTTCAGATGTTACGGGGCCGGTTGGCCCTGTACCGAAAACAATCCATTCATCCCCCGCCGGGATGACCCCGTCACGCCGTATCAGACATGCCGGGGGATCCCGGCGGGGAATCTGGGAGGGGGCAGGGCCGCGCGGCGCAACATGCGGCCGCACGGCCCCGCCCCCTCCATGCTCCCCGCTGCCCACCCTCTGGGGAGACGGGCGGGCGGCGGGGCCAATGCGGCTGCAGCGTCTGGCCAAATTCGCCATGGCCTGGGATCCCGCCGGTGATCCCGGGCTGTGGCGCCCGACCAGACATGCTTTTTTTTTGGTCCCCGCCAGGGATCACTTTCACCACACTTCCCGGGAAAGTCCCCCGGGGAGCCCGGGAAGCGTGGTTGAAATTGACACCATGTGCAGATTGACCATGGCGAACATCTGGCAGCTGCCAAACAGATGTTCGAGGCACAGTGACCACAGGTGGGTATTCACCGTGGTTCACTGTGATCTCGTAACGTCTGAAATCACCCAATGTTTCACTGAAGTCAATAAGGATTGGGTGGGATGCCTTGCACAATTGGCCATTGTAACAGAGAACAGTGACTTACAGGACCAGAACCCTGAGAAAGGGCTCTAGTAGACTGAGTGTTGGCCCTTTAAGAACCTGAGGCAATTAAGCTAATGAGACACCTGAGATATGCCTGAGCAGGACACAGTTGAAAAGCCCAGAAGCCAGAGAGCAAGAGGAGAGAGTTGTGGAAAGTTGTCTGTAGCAAGACAGACTAGAGAGTGAGAGGGTTGAGAATCCTGGAAACTCTGGAGAGAGGCAGTGAAGAAACTGACCTCACCAGGCTGAAGTGTATTTATTTATTTATTTATTTATTTATTTGTTTGTTTTAAACTTTTACTACCCCGCTCCTCCTACCACAGGCAGCTTGGGGCGGCTTACAATTCATAAAACATTAATCAACAGTTTAAAAACAGCTAATAGGAGGACAATAAAAAAAAAAAAAATAACCCCTACCCTGAAAACCCCCACCCCCTCACCCATCTCCCCCACCAAATGCCTGGCAGAACATCCATGTCTTACAACTTCTCTGAAAAGAGGGGAGATCCGGGACCAACCTGGGCCCTACCGGAAGGGACTTCCACAGCTGCGGTGCAGTCACAGATAATACCCTCCCCTGCGTCGCCCCCTGAAAAACTCAGGGGAACTCGAGCAGGGGACCCCCACATGACCACAAAGGTCGAGCCAACACCAGGGGAGTGAGGCGGTCCCGCAGGTAGTAGGGCCTAGGCCATTTAAGACTTTATAGACCAAGACCAACACCTTGAATCGGGTCTGGAAAACTACCAGCAGCCAGTGCAGAGAGTGGAGCACTGGTGTAATATGCTCCCGGCAGCCCAATCCTACCAGAAGACAGGCTACCACATTCTGCACCAGTTGCAGTTTACAAGCCATCACCATGGGAAGCCCCACGTAGAGCGTGTTACAATAGTCCAATCTAGAGGTGATAAAAGCATGGATGATGGTGGCCAGGTCAGAGCCTGAAACAAGCATCCGAAGCTGTGTCACCAGAGGTAATTGGCGGAAGGCACTGCTCACCACAGCCTCCACCTGGACATGCAGGCAGAGCTGGGCATCGAGAAGCACTCCCAGACTCCGTACCTGGGGTACCAATGGAGGGAAGACCCAGCCAATAATGAAGGCCACGATCTCCATTGCCTTAGCCACCAACATCACCTCCGTCTTGTTGGTATTCAGCCTCAGTAGGTTAGCCCTCATCCAGTCCCCCACAGGCGTCAAACACTGAGTAAGCACTGAGACTGCAGGTCCTGGGTCTGTTGAAAAAGAGAGATACAGCTGGATGTCATCAGCATATTGATGACACCACACACCGAACTTCCTGATCACATCACTGAGTGGCATGTATACGTTGAACAGGAGAGGGGACAAGACTGAAACCTGTGGGACTCCACACGAGAGGTCCCAGTATGATGAAAAAAGTCCACAAGAATGCCTCGCTGAGTTCTACCGGTCAGGAAAGAGCAGAACCATTCAAGAACAGTCCCACCCACCCCTGCACTGTACCGCAGTCGTGTCACCAACATCTTGTGATCAACTGTATCAAATGCAGCCAAAAGATGTAATAGAACCAACAGGGTTGAATGACCCCAGTCCATTTCCTGGCGCAGATCAACCACCAAAGCCACAAGCACAGTCTCGGTGCCATATCCCGGACAGAATCCCGACTGGGAGGGATCCAGATAACTGACACGGTCAAGATGACCCTGCAGCTGCTGAGCCACTACCCTTTCAATAACCTTCCCTATAGGGATGGGCGAACAGAATGCAGTTCGGATGTTCGGATGTTCGGTCGTTCAGTTCAAAACCCGAGTTCGGGTTCGATGGTTTGGTTCAGCCAAGTTCAGTTTGGCTGAACTTGGCCAAACATTCAAAAATAGCGAAACCAAAACGAAATCGAAACCGAAACCTAATTTTCAGCCTTGAAAAGACATTTTTCCTGCCAACAAATTCATCTGAACTCATCTGAACACGACTGAACTGTCCAGTCATTTGAGAGTTCGGTTTGGACATTCGGTTCGGACGTCCGAACAGACCGAGTTCGGTCTGAACTCCAAACATCCAAACTGCGTTTGCCCATCCCTACTTCCTTAAAAAGAGAAGGCTAAGATAGGCCGATAGCTGGAAAGGGGTCAACGTCAAGCTATGGTTTCTTGAGCAGAGGCCAAACTGCGGCAGCCCAGCACTCTTGAGGCAGCCCAGCCAGCAATGGCCCCATTGTCTCCCAGCAAGATTTAATCAGCCAGGATGGGCAAGAATCTAATTCAGGCTACACGGAAAAGTGTAGCCTGAAGCCAGGACTGAGTGGGAAGACTTCTAGGGCTGAACAGAAACTCCTTTTTCTGAGCCAGTATTTCATTCCGCCATTTCGGCATTTCCCTCAACTTTCAGCAATTTTTCTGCTAATTCCATGCCCTTTGCTTTGCCACATCAGAATTATCAGAAAGTGTCGGAATAATCTCAGACAGTGTCAAAAGAAACATTGTTCCGCTACTTTGCACCTGGCCACATGTTGGAAAGTGCCGGCGGAAGTAGCAGAATGAAAGTAGCAGAACGACGGGAGTAGTGGAATGAACGTCTCTATTGCACTGTGCTGCTCATTGCAGAAGAGCTTTTTACGTCAACAACAGCTACCGCAGCTGCTTGCCTTTTCAGCCCTGCTGTCCTGTACAACTTAAGGAACAGCATCCCAGCAAATGCAACCTACAGTCCAAATTCTGGGCTGCAGGTCAGATTCACTTGGGCTATTGTATTATAAAGGGAGGTTTTGGCTTGGCTGTGTCAGAGCTGCTTTGGGGAGGTAACCCCTGGGGACCCTACTCCTTGTGAGAGAAGCCCCTAACCTGTGAGACATAGGACTGGCTGAGGGGTGCTGGAAGGCCAGTTACTAGACACCCACCCCCAAGCCAAACAGAGTTAAGACTACTGTGCCCCGCCCACTGCTACAGCCACATTGCTTCTGGAAATATAATGATCTGAAGGCTGCTCTGTCTGCTAACCTGTTAGAGGTTCTCAAACTGTGGAATTAATGATGAAATGAAGTTTTGATGCAAATATATTATATCTCAAATTCAGCTGTTCCAAACCAAGTCCAACAGAATGGATAGTTCTCTGCTTCACTCGGATATCTACTTGAAATATTTCATTTTGGTTGTTTGCTCATTTGGTCCATTTTGGCAATTCATTTATTCTTCTACTAAGTTATTCAGTTACTTTGTTTCAGTACAACATAGTGACAACCAAATAACAGAATAACCAAAATGAAAAACCACCAGAATGAATAAATGAATGTGAAAATCTATAGATGCAATTCATATATTCAGACGGCTATATGAATAATATCAGCAATGACAAAATATTCTATTGTCTTATCTCTAGTTGGGACCTCAAGTGGGTTTGTACCATCTGTAGATGAGGTCACAGTTGCAATTCATATTTTGTTCACTTTTTATGTCTTGTTATCTGTGGTCACTGCATTAATATTGAGCCTTCAAAATGGGGTTTCATGAGTGCTGAAACAAAACTTTTGGGATGATCCCATCTTCGATCGATCAGTCAAGTCTGTTCCATTCTGGCAAAGTGCAAGATGGATTGCAGGAAATCCTCATGTAGCCAAAGATCCGGGTCAGCTACTGGTAATGTGCAAGATGGCAGCATTCTGTACTGTGCTTGCATACAATTAAAAATATCTTTTGGCCCATGTGCAAAATGGCAGAATTTTCTGCTTGTGTCCCTTAGCAGCAGGGTACTGCCATTTGTGCATGCACAGTACATGATGCCACTGCTTTATGCATGTGAAATATGGATGGGAAAATTGGAATCAGACAAATCTGATTCACCCAATTTTTATTGCTTCCTATTAATCCAATTCCGGTGCAAGAACTGATACATCTTTCATTTCATTTTCATTTCATTTCATTAATTTATACCCCGCACTCCCTTGCAAAGAGACTCGAGGCGGCTTACAAAAAATGAAATACACAACAATATAAATTCAACATAATATAACCACAATATAAATTCCATACAACAATTTCATATAAACATAAAGGACAAGACCTTACAATCAAGATCATCCATCAACACTCCTCCACCCCCACCAACCTCTCTTGCTGCCACCAGGAGGGGAAGAGGGGGCCCTTCCCCCCACCCCTTCTGCTCTCACCAGGAAGGGAGGGAACAACCAACCCCACACACAATTACCAAATTTTCATAACATAGCATAATAGTTCACAATAATACAATCACCACTAACAATAAATAGGTCAATCCAATAAGTAGGTCAGTCCCATGTCCTCCTCAACCATTCCCTCCCTATCACCCCTTCCGCTCTCACCAGACAGGGGGGAACCCACTAATTAATAACAAAATTACAAAAACAATCCCACAACATACTATAATATTTCAAAACAGTAATACATATCACAGCCCAAACAGTAAATAGGTCAGCCCATAAGTAGGTCAAACCGTCTTCCCCACCTCCTCCCTCAACATATCACAATTTAGCAACCTTCCTCACCTCCCCCTTCCCCTCCCTTGCAACCATAGCTCATTGCCTTGCCCATTGGAATGAATAGGTTCCTACTGAAGTCAACGAGGGGGGAAATATAAACCAATTCCAATTCAAATCTGAAGCAACTGAATTGGATTCCAATTTTAATCTGATTACAATTTTCCATCTGATTTCCCTTCTCTAATGTGCAAGATAGCAATGCTCTGCTGTTGCAGCATTGAACAGAATTCTGCTGTGGTTTAAAATCCATGGTGGAATTTTGTGCAATGTTTGAAAGTGCAGAGATTTTCAGTTAAGGCAAAAGGGCCAATTTGTTTCAGCCCTAGGTCACACAGACCCAGAGTTTGGTAACGACGAATTTAGAGCATGCTGAAAGGGAGAGTCAGGTCCTAGACTGCTGTAAATTGACATAACTATACTGAAGGGTAATTTCAGACTTAATGGGACCACGGTCAACCACAGTGAACCCTCTGTGGTGGCCATTTGTCCTGTTACATCTAAAAGATTCCCGCCAGATGTCCACCATGGTGAATACCTGGTGGGAATCAAAATAATCACGCTTCCGGACAGGCGCGGCTCACCTTGGAGGGTGTTTGGGGCGCTGACCCCCCAAGCGCCCCGCCAGGCGCCGCGCCGCTGCTCTAGTGAAAAAAAACAAAAAACCTCCCCGCCGCTTCCCCGCCACCCGCAGCAACCTCTGCCTTGCCTTTGCTTCAGAGCAGAGGCTGCTGTAGCACTGTGGTCAATTTCATGTCAGTTTCACTGAAACTGACCACAGCGCCGCTGCAGCAGCCTCCGCTCTGATTGCAAAGGCAAGGCAGAGGCTGCTGCGGCTTGACTTCTCTTCTGGGACCCACTCCAGAGCCAGAAGGCTCAAAAATCAGCCGCCCAAAGCGTTTTCCTATGGAAAACGTGATTTGGGAGGCTGAACTCCTCCGTCCACAGCACGCATGGGACATGCTGTGGAGGGAGGGGCTACAGCCTTCCATTGCACTCAATGGGTGCAATGGAAGATCTCGCCAGGACGGTCGGGCTGACAGCCTTTGCGAGATAGCTTGGCGGGGGATAGAGGAAGGGGGAGCAGCGCGCATGCATGCTTCCTCCCTTCCTCATGTCCCCCAAGAGAGACACTCCCGCGCTGCTGCTCCTCCTGCCTGCCATTGAATCCAGAGAGAGACTCAGAGAGCAGGTAAGCTTACTGACCCTTCCCTTCCCCACCCTGTACCCGACCTCTCCACCCCCAGGGGGGGATGGGTGTGGAGGGGGGGTCCCCCCCACACCACCCCTCCACCCATCACCCCCTAGCTAGGCTGAGTCTGTTCCCCCC
>QEPC01008167.1:100405-132011 GCA_003113815.1 Sphenodon punctatus | reverse complement strand
TGTGCTTGGGGTTTATACATTATTCATTTTAAGCTTGAAGTGCATTTTAGACTGGGTTTTCTTCCATCTGATGTTAACCCTGGGAACTCCTGGCTGCTGGATTATGCCCTGGCTCCACCTACCGTTGCCCTGGCTCTGCCTACCATTGCCCTGGCTCTGCCCACCGGCTCACCGGCCTTACTGCCCCTCCAAACTAAAAAGCCACCAGCCGCCCCTGCTTCCAGAGAGGAAGCCGGCCTCAACTCAGGAAACGTGGTTAGACTGGTCACATTCCAGGAGGGCCAAAGGTGACATCTATACTGTTGGCCCATCCCAGACTGTGGTCCAGACAGTGATACAGGATCAGGCACAGTGGCCAGATGGGCTGCTGCGCCCACCCATCTCCTGGAGGGCGGGCAGCTGGGGGAGCATGGGGGGGCAGGACTGTGCAGCCGCACATTGCACCATGTAGCCCCGCCCCCTCCCCAATCCCTGGTGAGAATGAGACTGGCACATCTAAAGGACGGACAGTTCCCAGTCCATGGGTCAGCATGGCAGGCCTCTGGGCCCGTCACGTCTGAAATTACCCAAAGAGAAAGCATCTGGGCAAGTTTATACACCCTAAATCACTCTGTCTTTAGTATGTGTATATTAGGACTGAAGCGGCAGCAGCTGTTACCATGCCGTCATTCCATTCAGAAAACTCAGCACTTAATGTGTCTTGCCGCCGACTTCCCCTCAATATTTCCGTGATTCTGCATTACCTGTTGCCAGTATCTACAGATGCGGCATGTCTACAGTTTGTGAACACAAGCGGTTTTATGTCGCCTTTCGCCACTGAGCACGAGTCCCTGACACACTATAATGCTGAATAATAGATCATAGAATGAATGAACTTAGGGTGACTCTGACTACCTGCTTCAGAGTCCGCTGCAGGGGTGTAGCCACTGTGGCATGGGGCAGGGGTGCATTTGCGCCCGTGCCCTGCTCTGGGAGGGGGCCGGCCATGATCAGGGCCAGTTCCAGGCATATGCGGCATCCACAGGAGCCAGGATCCCCACTCCCGAGTCCTGGAGGAGTCTCTCTTGCACTCTTGCATGGCCTTTTTAAACAGCTCAGCTGTAGCCCCGCAGCGCTGCTACACGGGTGGGGGAAGAGTCCCACCCTGTCCCCTCCTTCGCAGTGAAAGTTGCTGCCTTGTAAACAAAGTTTTTCTTCAAGGGGCTCCTTCCATTCTCACTTAAGCGCCCTTCTCTTACTAGCATACAACAAGCTCTTCCCTTTGTGAGCGCCACATAGAGAGAACTGTGGGTGCAGAGCAGCTACAATGAGGCAGAGAACCATCCCAACAAAGGGGAAGAATTTGTCCTTGGCACCCTAATGCACAAGAGAATTCACAGAAAGGCAGGGACTCTCCCCGCCCCCCTCCATCCCCTGGATCAGCATCAGGAGCCAGGTGCTCACTCAATACTGCTGGGGTCAGGATTCCCTGCACTCTAAGCGGGACAGAGATTATGTACAAGGAGGGACAACAAACAGGGCAGCACCCAGAGTTGAGCTTTGAGGGAGGGATCTTTGTTATCCCTCCTTGCGCACTAGTCACTGTCTCTGTCCTGCTTAGAGTGCAGGGATTTCCCAGCAGAAGTGAGCGAGCTCCTGGCTCCTGATGCTGATCCAGGGGATGGGGTGTGTGTGTGTGTGGAGTCCCTGGCACTTCATATGTTCTTATGCTGGTCTTTCAGTCTTCTGGGTTTACAAGTCCACAAGTAAGGCCATTACCATCTGTGGCAGCGGTGGAGGCAGAGAGAGTGGTGAGGGAAGACACAGCAGTGGGGAGGAGCCGGATGACAGGAAAAGAGCCGGTGTGAACGGGGTTCTGCCACAGCTTCTCTCTTGCATGTCAGGGCAGGATTTTGCATCCTGACATGTGCGAGAGAAGCCATGGCAGATCCCCGTTCACACTGGCTCTTTTCCTGTCATCCGGCTCCTTCCTGCTGCCATGTCTTCCCTTGCTGCTCTCTCTGCCACCACTGCCACTGCAGATGTGAATGCAGCCTAAGTTCCAGATGCATTTTCACACACACACTGCCCTGAGGCAGTTCCTGGATGCATTCTTCACACACACACTGCCCTGATGCAGCCTAAAGTAGCCACAGCTGTAGACATGAGGGGCTGCCATGGAAACCAAGTGACCACAGCTGCCTGGAGCAAATCAGTTTACCAGGAGAACATTTTACACAAAAAAGTTCTGGAAGAAGTTCTATGCAGAAGTTCAAAGAGTCAGATGTTTAAGATCTGGGTGAGTGATTTAGACACACAGAAAGTTCAGGATGTAACAGCAAACATCCAGGAGAAATGTGTGTGTAAAAACACCCAATGACTGGACTTTAAGGTCATTTTTAATAGTTATGGCTGGGGGACAGGTCCATATGAACCACGTGGAGCACTGAAACACATCCAGGGGTGAGTGGGGGTGAGGGATTTAAACAGGCTGGGATGGGTGTGCGCTGGGTGTGCACTCCTACCCACGCACTGCCCACTCCTGCTCCTGCATGGAGCATCCCGGATTTCCCCCGATGCTCAGTGCATGGGCATGGGTAGACTAGACAGTGCACTGGTCACAGAAGGATGCACCCACCCACTCTGCCTTCAGAGGGGTGTTCAAGTGGGTGGAGGATGGGTGGACCTGCGTGGGTATGTCCTGTTTAAAAATGGCCTTAGTGTCCTTGGATAAGAGATGCTTTATGTACTAGCTCAATTTCAATTCTACAAAAAAGTTATTTACTTGAGGAGAAAAGGGAAGGTAAACTATGCTGGACATTATTAACCTGCATTTATTCTTTGAAGAATGATAAGGGGTGTTTTTACACACACATTTCTCCTGGATGTTTGCTGTTACATCTTGAACTTTCTGCATGCTAAATCATTCACCCAGATTTTAAACATCTGGAGCTTTGAACTTCTGCATAGAACTTGTCCCAGAACTTTTGTGTGTAAAATGTTCTCCTGGTAAACTGCTTTGCTCCAGGCAGCTGTGGTCACTTGGTTTCCATGGCAGCCCCTCACATCTGCAGCTGCGACTACTTAGGGCTGCCTCAGGGCAGTGTGTGTGTGAAGAATGCATCCAGGAACTTACTTGTGGACTTGTAAACCCAGAATATTGCAGACCAGCACTTTAAGGTGTGTGTAAAAATGCCCGTTGTGAGACCAGCATGATTCAGACATATAAGGCTTTACAGAGGCTTTACTGTAAAGTTACTGGACCAGATGCTACTTATAGGGATTGGCGAACGTGGTTTGGAAATTCGGAGTTGGGCCTGAACTCGGCCTGTTCGGATGACCGAACCCGAACCCGAATCCGAAAACGAACTGACTGAACCGAACTCGATTCTGAATGTTGAAATGACTGAACAATTTGGTCAGTTCGGATTGTGTTCGGGTGAGTTCGGGTGGCAAAAACATGTCACTGGAAGACAAAACGTGGCAGGGAGGGGCAGTCAGCTGAGGAGCAGACTTCCAGGCACCAGGGGTGGAGAGGCTTGGAGTAGCAGCCAGCCTGCCCAATCACCATCCCTTTTTGCCTTAGACCACTGGCTTCACAGTCTGTGATTTGCCACGGGCTAGGCTGCATGAAGCCAATGGGGCTTTTGGTAATGCAGGCACAGCAAGTAACAAAAGTCATTGCCCTCCCCCCTTCCAACTCCTTCTGAGATAGCCACTGATCCTGTCAGCAGGCATTTTCAGAAGTCTCCCTCTCCCAGCAGTTTCTGTACCTCCCCATCCAGCAGAAGTCACGGTGCCATGGGCACCCTCAGGGACCAAGCACTGAGCCTGCCTGCCCGGGCAAGCTGGGGTGCCAAACGCCAAGCCTTCCTGGTCTCTGCTGCTGCTGCTGCTGCTGCTGCTGCTGCTGGTGGTGGTGGTGGTGGTGCTGCTGCTGTCTCTGACAGCCTGCCATGCCCCCACAGGCCCCCCTGGAGTGCCCCAAGCCTCTTCCGTGGCCAAACTTCCCGAACGTTCGGCGGGATCGAACCCCACCAGACCGAACCCATGAACCCGAACTAAGTTTTCGGACCGAACGGACGAACATTTGAACCCCATTCTGTTCTCACATCCCTATCTTGTTAGATCTATCAGTGGCCTTCTATACAGTTCATCATGAGCAGGGACACATGTTCACTAGCTTTCCCCCATTGCTATCAATGAGGAAAATGCAGTGAACATGGAGACCTGATCATGAGGTGGTGGTGTTGACACAATTGCATGACTGGCAGGGGTTCACAGGACTGCTTTTACGTGGTTCTGTTTGTTCCTGTTATGGACGTCTCAGAAGGTGGTGATGGGCAGTTGCTCATCGTCCTCTCAGAATATCCCTGATAGGATTCTGCAGGGTTCTATCTTATCTTCCCTCCTGGTATCTGAATTTGTTTGGTGAGATCATCTGGGAATTTGGAGGGAGGTGCCATCAATATGTTGATGACACCCAGTGTCTCTCTCTCTTTTTTTAATCTGACCAAGATCCTACAGTTTCATTGCTTTCCTGGTGCCTAGATGCTATTGGAGTTTGGACATGGATGAGATGATTGAAGCTGAAACCAAACAAGACAAAAGTAATGATGATTGGCTGGTCCTGTGACCTGGTAGGCATAGGGACACCTGTCATTGGCAGGATCCTATTGCCTTTTGTCACTCTGGTTCACAGTCTTGGGGTGCTTCTGGACCTGTTGGTTCACCCGGAACATTAGATTGCTGCATTGGCCAGGAGCACTTTTCATCAACTCTGTCTGGTGAGAAGACTACTACCTTTTTTTAAAATCAGACTACTACCTTTTTTAAAATCAGATTTGGACATGGTCACCATCATTCATGCCTTCATAACCTTGTCTAGACTACTGCGATGCTCAGGGTGGGGTGCCAAGAGCACATCACACTGGCACTCTGAAGTCTGCATTGGCTTCCTACAGCCTTCCAGACACAATTCAAGCTACTGGTTTTGATCTTTAAAGCCCTAAATGTTCTGGGCAGTGTGGGCATTACATATCTGAAAGACTGCCTATCCTTCCATTCCCAATTGTGGCCCCTGCAATCAGCCAGAAGAGATTCCATGTGGGTACATATATTAGCCTTGTTCATACAACAAGAGCTCAGAGGAAGGTGTTCTAAGTTGCTGCCCTATTGTTATGGAACTCCCTCCCCTAAAAGGGACATTTGAGCCTGGGCCTAGGCATCTTCTGGAGGTGGTGTAAAATGTTTTAGTTTAAAAGAGCATTTGATGGGTGGGGATAGGGGATTGGGGTGGTTTGGGGTTGGGCTATGGGGAATGAGGAGGTGGTATGGGGGGGTTGTGGAAGGGTTGGGCAGCGTTTGAGGGGTTTTGTATTGATTTAAATGTTTTTACTATTTGTGAGCCATCCTGAACCTCCAGGAAAGGGCAGTATATACACTTAAATAAAATAAAATAAAATAAAATACTGAAATGCCCTTGATGATTGTTTGGAATCTGCAACTGGTGCAGAACATAGTGTCCTGTCTTCTGTTGGGGGTGGATCAGCAGGAGCCCTCTGTTGGCTCAGCCCCAGGAATTAAATTCAAGAGGGGGTTGAGCCCCAGAAAATGTTCCCAGTAGGAGTGTGCATCCCAAAAGCTGATATTGGCCATTTCAGGGTTGGAAATGAGAGAAGGAAAAAAATCTGGATTGTTTATTTGGTTTTAATTAACGATTTTCCTGTTCCATAAAATCACAAGAATTCCTGTTTTATATTTAGCTGTAAAGAGGCAGGATGTATCTACAGTTGGTGACTGGACTTCAGTGCCCTGCTCTGACAAGTTCCGGGATATGGCATTGGAGTGGGAGGGCATGGTTTTTGAGGTAGGCGTGGGCCCTGACAATTCATTTTTACAAATTAAGCACTGTCATTTCACCACAGCTCCCAATAACTTCCTGAACACAGATCAAGGTGCTGTTTTTGACTTACAAAACCCTAAATAGCCTGGGCTCCAAATATCTGAAACACTGACTCCTCCCGTATGTCCCACCGTGGCATCTGAGGTCTGCTGGAAGCACCCCCTTGAAGATATCATTTGCCCTTCAAATTCACACAGCAAGGGTGTGCAGAGAGGCATTCTCGGTGGCTGCCCCACAATTATGGGACTCCCTCTCCCTGAAGGTTCATTTGAGTCTGCACCTGCTCATGTTCTGAAAGCAATGTAAAACTTTTTTTATTTTGCCAGGGATTTGGCAGATAGGGATAGAGTTTGAGAAGGTTTTGAGCGAGGTTTAGGATGAGGAACTTTAACTAGTTTTATCTGTGTGTATTTATGATTTTGTGCATTGTAACCTGTCCTGAGCCCTCCACTGCCCGAATTACAGGAGGACCAGGGGAGACCCAGCTCCCCTACCTTTTTTGATAGCCCTCTTTGCTACTGATTAGCTTAGCTTAGCTTTAGAAGACTATGAGGGGAGAAGGGGGCATGATTTCATTAAGCCCCTCCCCTACCTTTTCCCTTATAATTCAAGCCTTGGCGCCCTCAGGAAATAAATGTAAATAAATAAATTTAGATTTCATTTGTAATCATTTCTCTTAATTTGTAGTGTTTAATAATTGTCACAATTATTTTAAAACTTTTAGCTTGGTTATTCTTGAAGTGAAGGTAAAACTTTATGCTTAAATCTCCCTTAATTAGCGCATTTATCTGACCAACACCCTCCCTCCACCCCAAATTAGCAAAAGCGCTACATAGATATGTAAAACCTTGGCCACAGCAAGTTCTAAAAACACAAACTATTCAGATATGCAAATAAAGAAAAAGAAAAATATAACAAAAAACAGAATTGCATAAAAATAAACAAAAACACATGGCATACAAGCTTAATGTTTCTCCTGATATTTGCTGTCATTTTGGCCAAATATTTTGCTGCTCAAATAACATTGAAGACTGCAGTCTAGAGTAGTTTATTTAATATTTTATTGGCTCCAGCTTTCGCCGTGGCCCACAAAAGAGACACATATACATACAAAAACAATGATACTAAAATAATACTAAAATAGTATTATTATGTACCATAAAAATGCTACAGCATTACTAGGACAACATATAAAAAAGATGTCCTCAACAACATAAAGGAAAAAAACTTTAACAATTCCTAAATGACCACATAAATTATAAAAACACATAAAACAATGAAATTCATCTTCTTCGCTGAACATCTTAGATGCTAGGCACCAAATTTCCGGAAAGGGGCAGTAAAAACTGCTAAACAATCAAAACAAGCTAGTGAATTAAAAAAAAAAAAATCAGAACAGATTGAAGACTACCACAAAGTCTACTCACTAAACCGCCAAATATCTTGATTATACTCAGTCATCCAGCATCAGAGGAAGTCGGTACAATGGCGTAATAACGTCACAAATAAAGCAACCACCTTAGTAATTTATTCTGTGCGTGGATTTAGTAAATACTCAAATTTCTGCTCCCATGTCCAATGATCCTTCCCCTCCCAAAATGCAGATAGCCAAATACTTCTAAGACAATCATATAATGGGCAGTCCAAAAGCATATGAATCTCATCCTCCAACGAATGATCATCACAATGACATACCCTAACCTCCAAGGGTCTATCAGCGTAACGACCCTCCAGGACTGCTGACTGAAAACGTGCTAGCGTAAAATTTCTGTGCAAAACAGGACACCTTAAATTGTCTAAGTACTGTTCAAATTTTTGAGTACTGTTAAATCTGGTATAATATGGGGCAGCTTTCCAGGTTGGCAGATAAGCAAGATCTTCCTGCTTTGCCACATCTCTACTTCTAGAGATGATTATATGTTTAGTTTGGTCGACACTCCTATTAGCAAAATAATCTGCCAAGAAGCCCAGGGTCCTCAAAAGATATCTTACTCTGATAAACCATGGGTAGTGTAACACTCCATCATGGGCAGACTCTTCCACCAAACAAAGTAACACCAAACGGGAGCTTTCTCCCCTGCTTATCTTAGTCCAATAACCTAGAAGGGTTTGCCTTGCTAAACTGGACATAGACTGCATCCCAGTATCAGCCCGCACAATCGCCCCGAGAGTACTCTGAGGGACCCTTAAGAGCCCTCTCAGAAACTTGTTCTGGATGACTTCAAGTGGCTGTAAATTGTCACTAACATTATAGTCTGACCATATAACATGGCAGCTTGCACTTTACTAGAAAAAACCTTAAGGACTGAAGAGATCTTAATAGGTTGTACCTTTACAAGGAGGCACAAAACCCCCCTTGCCATCACATTTGCCTTCAGCGCCACTTGATGCAAGTGTCTGGACCATGACCTGCTGTTGGAAAAGGTAATTCCCAAATAAACATAGGAGGAAGTTTGTCTAAATTCCTTTCCTGTCTAGAGTAGTTACAAATAACCACTTAAAATACCACATCTGAATTTGCCCACTTTGATTCAGGTCCAACAACTATAAACTTCCATTTGTTTCCACTTAATCAGATAGCCTATTTTGGATCAGTAATTCAGCCTTTTAGATCTTTCTGTTACTTTGTTTCAGTGCTATTAGCACTATCGCACACTCACAGTAGATGCAATACTGAAATAAACAAACTGAAATACCAAAATAAATGAAGTCAACAAATCAGAATACCCAAATAAGGAAATCTGTGAATATCTGTTTTGGTTGTAAATATTGTTCATAATATATTGGAGGGCCATCCTTAGAGTTGTCCCATTGACAGGGCTGGCCTTACCCATTGACCTGGGGTGGCCACTCCGGGCCCTGCCCTTTCTGAGGGCCCTGCAGTGACCTCTATTTTCAACAGGAACGGTTGTGGGGGTACCACTCCCTCTCAGTGAGGCCCCCAAATAACCACCTTCAGGGCACCACAGAGGTTTCCCCCAAGGGAGAAGGGCCACCAGGGGTCCTGTGTTTTGTCTTCACCCTGGGCCCCACAAATCCTAAGGCCAGCCCTGCCCATTGATTTCAACTTGACTACTCTGTAGTCTGTGTTTAGAGGATTGCAGTCAATTTGTTATTGCTTAGTAAGCATTCCAGTTTCTGGGCTATTGTGGCTCTAGGCTCCTATGCTAGGACAAGTGATAACCATTTTGCTCTTGGACTGCCATTAAATCTTCAAAGAAATAATGAGGTAAGTCTTTTGTGTAGCCATAGCTTAATGGTCACAGCCAATTGTGCCCTCTGGTGCCATTATAGCTCCTTTTGTAAGTGGGCTAACTACATTGTTTGGAACTGAAGAGCCATAAAGGTTATTTCTTAGACTATTAGTACTAAATTTCCAAACATTTCTAAGAGTTATGAGATGATTTTAAGAAAGGGGATAAAGTAGGACATCTTTATGGGCATAAACAGTTACCATGACCATTGTCTGCCAATGTCTCCCTGCCTTTTGTTTTAGGTAAGCTTTAATATTCATAATTGTCAACATCCCCAGCCCAGTTCTCTAAAACCCTAGTGGGAAGAATAGACACTAAACATGCAGCAGCCTGGGAAATTAAAGTGACCTAGTAAGTTATTCCACCAGACATAGTTTCGGCCACCTGCCAACTTTCAGCTTTGGACTTTAATCCAATAATTAGTAAAATAACATTGAGTTTTAGCCATAATAGCAGGTTTCCCCACCTCTGCCCTCGGTAGTATTTCTGTAATTATGGAAGCCAAGCACTCTCTTTAGAAACATGTTTTGCATGCTCTCTAATAGAATAAGATTTTCTCCAAAAACAAATTTCAGCCCTATATAAAACATACACACATATTTTAGCTCTAAGGGCAGAAGAAAGGAAGTTAGCACCATGAAAATTAAACAACACGTTACATGGATCTCACATCACACTTCCAGAATGCATTTGTCACAAACACCATTTAAAAATATTTTTTGGAAATGGAAATTTCTAAATTTTTTACTAAATTTCCATTTTTTACTAAAATTAAGAAAAAAAATCCCTGTTCTATATTAGGATTATCTCTTATATATTTATAAAGTTTTGGTCAAAGGTCAAAAGTGGTGATCTTAGTTTTCTGGTGGTTTAGGCCCTTTTCACACAAGCCACGGTGGGTGGGGGAATAGGTGTGTGCACGCAGTGGGTGTGTAGCCATTCCATGGGCACACAACCATCTCCACTGACCCACCCATCTCCATGCACGGAGCAACCAACATTGTTACCTGTTGCTCCATGCATGGGTGATGGGTGGAGGTGGGTGGAGATGGGCGAACCGCGGGAGCGTGCATGCACCCCCACCCACTGCAGGTGCCATTCCCATGGATGTACCAGCACCACACCGTGGGTGGCATTTGCATGGGTGCCCCTCCCACCCACACACTTGAATAATAAAGCTGTCTCACTGGCATAAAAGGGGAAAGAGACTGATATTGTTAGGGACAAAATATCATTAAAGTTATCAGCACTAATGTTCATATAGGTGGCCTTGCAAGTGACCCAAGGGTCCTTCATGAAGAAGGCTGGACACCAATGATGTTTTGCAAACAAACCAGAAACTGCTTTACTATTGTTAAAGAACGTATGAAGGACTATTTACACAGGTTAGGTTTAGATTCTCTTAAGGGTTTCCTCGCTCTTTGGGTGGCGACAGGTCAAAAGATAAACTCAGTCTTATAGTTTGTGCGATGGCATGGCAATCTATTCAGGTAGCTAGTTCAGGATGTCCACAAAACCTGAAACTGCGTCCTCTTGAAGCCTTCAAGCCAAATTGACGCAAAAATTCTCCTCTGCTGAGATTTCTCATGGCTATTTGTCCTCAAGCCACAGTCCACACTGTTCTGCACTGCCAGGCCTATTCCTACTGTCTTACTGCTATAGCCGTTGAGTTGGACAAAACAAACAAACAAACAAAAACCAGCTTCGGATGTAAGTTTCCCTCAATTACCCTCTGAGCATGGGAACCTTTTCACTGACCATGTCAGAAGCTGTTATCCAACTGCCTTTCTGCTTCATACCCTGTGCCTTTTAAACTGCTCCAAGATTCTGTGCAGGTGCTGAAGCTGCAGCATGAATCAGCTTCCCATTGGCCAACCCGGCCCACAAGTTCCATTTCAAAAAAACAAATGATAACTGGGTTCTCTGAGACTGTTATTTCTATGGGCTATACTATTCACACTGGGGCATAAACCACTGCAAACACCACAGCATGCAAAGCTAAACTAAGGCAGATTGGCAGCCTTATTCAAAGTTCTTTGTGATAGGGATAAAATTTCTGAGTTCACCCTTATGGTTATTCCCTGTCTTAATCTTGGATGTACTTTAGGCATGCTGGATCCTCAAAATGTAGAATAGTAGCAGGTCTATTCCTGCTACTGACATTTTCCCTCAGAGTTGATTTCCTCCACTAAATCTGAAGCAGCTTTTCTCAACAAAAGCAAAATGAAATCATCCCCCTTCCCCCGACCCACACTCTGGGGAAAAATATGGCAAACGGCTTTGGTCATTCCTAAAGGGCGGAATGTGAAAAAAGCCAACATCCCTGGCATAGATGACTCCAGAGAGATGAGGCTGAAAATCATCATCCTAATGGGAGACAAGGGCCACTTTCAGATCTCTCCCCTCCCCCCCACATGCATATCCTGGCTGCGGGAGGGAATGCGCAGCCAGTATATGCGTGGGGGGCTGGTCTGAAAGCCCCCTCCCCCGTGTGGTTTTGCCGGCAAACACCCGCAGAGATACAGAGCAGGAAATCCAGTTCTGTACCTCTGCGGGTGTTTGCCGGCAAAGCTGTGCAGGGGGTGTGTGTGCTTTCAGACCGGCCGTACCCCACGCATATCCTGGCTGCGCATTCCCTCCCGCAGTCAGAATATGCATGCCCGGGGGAGTAAGGGGGGGTGTCTGAAAGTGGGCAAGGTGATTCTTGAAGAGATATGTTTGAGGTATTGGGTCTCAGTATTTAGGTTGATCTTGACATAGCCAAGGGGAAACCAGGACAATGATCATGATTGACCAGTTGATTGCAATCTCATTTGAAGTTGTTTGCCTGCAGTCACAGGGGGTGGAGAGAAGCTGGGAGCCCTTCCTTCTGTGGGTAGAAGAGGAAGCCATGCAGTGGTGAGATTGGGAGATCAGGGAGTGCATAAGTCCGAGTCCAGTCCTGAATCTGATGCACTACCAGCACTGAGGGAAGTGAGTGGTGGTATCCCCAGACAGGCATTGTGAGGGGCCCCAGCCCCGCCTAAGACCATGCCAGCTCATTCTGCCTGTCAGGAAACCTCTGGGATTGGATCACAGTCCTGTTTTGGAAGCAACACTATGCAAGTCAGAAAGCAAGGTGGGGAGATTCTGCCTGACTCCCACAGCACGCCTCAAGCTCCCTTACCCCAACTTCACCCTGTTCCATCTCAGAGGAAGCACCTTCTCTTGAAAGTCTGATTTCCTGTTTTCTCTGACAGCTTGAGGACAGCTGCCTCCCTCCATGTAGGGAAAGAAGAATGAGGAGAACGCCCTGCTTGATAGTGTAACAGATTGCCAAACAAGGGGTTCATCCATAAAATTTATTATGAGAATTCCAGCTATTTAACAGGGAGACAATGGACAAAAACTCAGTATAACAGTGAACAGTTTTCAATATAACAAGTATTGAAATCAACATATTATTCTGGGAAGCTTCCCACATTAAAACCAATATCCAGGCCTGTAACCAGATCTGCAATTGCAAGCCGCCTTCAGCCTCTGTGGGAAGGATGGCATATAAATTGGACTAAATAAACAGAGTGTGATTACAGCGCTGTTGTCAATGGGGGTGATGATGGTGGGGGCAGGGCAGGCCCCAGGCATGTGCCACATGTGCGGCCACACATGGCCCCATGGCCAGCTGGGGTCCCACACTTGCCTGGCTGGGAAGCAGGCTGCAGCCAACTTCTCCCCCAATAAGTGATTCTTCCTCCCCTCCCTGGCTCCAGACCACATCCCTCACCTGCCTCTACCTCCTAGTAGCATAGTAGCAGCAGCAGGGACACTTGATTGGCTGGGAGCTAAGGCTGTTTGTTTACAAACAGCTCCTCCCCTTGTGCTGATCAGAAGGTTGCTACCTTGTAAAGAAGGTACTTCGAGATGGTTCCCAACATTCTCACAACTGGGTTGTGCATGCTCACCATATTCAAATAATACACCACATGATGGTTTCGAGCTCCTCTAGTATAAAAAACACCCTCCCCCTCTGAATGACAGTTCCTTTCAACCCTTTCTAGAAATATAAGAAAAGAATTCCATGCTGGGCTGGAAGGGTGGATGTTGTGAGAATGTTCAGCGACATCTCAAAGAACCTTCTTTACAAGGTAGAACCCTTCTGTTCTTCTTCAAGTGGCTCCACACATGATATTTTTACATGACTCCACCGTGTGGGGAGTCCGTGGGCGCACCAGTGCATGGGTGGGTCATGCACATGGCTGCACACGCATCCCAACTCACCCACCAGTCATCCACACCCACATAGTAACCTAGGGGTGGGACATCCGGGGAAATACCAGGTACCGGATTTACTGGTTCCCCGATTTCCAAATACCGGCATACCGGATTAATACCGGTATACCGGTACCGGTTTTTTCCAATTGATTTCAATGGGGAACTGTCCTCATTTAAATCAATGGGGAAAAAAAAACCCTCCCCCTCCCAGACTTTGTGGGTGGAAGGGGGGACACCCCCCCACTCACCCTGACCAGCCTGATTAAAAAAATAATAATTTCCCCCTAAGTCCCTTGTGCGGGCTCCGGGCTGCCACCGGCAACTCAGAGCCTGCACCAGCCAGCAGGTAAGTGTACCGGTAGTACTGATCCCTGGGGTAGGGGGTGGTTTAACACCCCCCCACCCCAGGGATCACCCTACCTCCCCCCACCCAGGGATCATCATCACCCTACCAGTAGTTCAGCTCAGTGGCGGCAGTCCGGACTCCGGCAGCTTCAGCTCTACTGTGGCTGCCGACTTGAAGCACGCTAGTGATGTTTCTAGGCCTTCCGGGGAACCCAGAAGTTCCCCGGAAGGCCTAGAGATGATCCCTGGGTGGGGGGGAGGTAGGGTGATCCCTGGGGTGGGGTGTGTGTTAAACCACCCACCACCCCAGGGATCAGTACAACGGTACACTTACCTGCTGGCTGATGCGGGCTCTGGGTCGCCAGCAGTGGCCGGGAGCCTGCACCAGGGACTTAGGGGGAAACTTTTTTTTTTTAATCCAGGCTGGGCAGGGTGGGTGGGGGATTTCCCCCCTTCCACCCGCGTAGCCTGGACTGGGGAGGGAAAGTGTTTGGGTTTGTTTTCTGTTTTTTTTACATTGCGGCCATTCATTTTTTCATTAAAAAAATTCGGTACGGGGGATCCGGTACCAGAACCCCAAATACCAGAGCAATCCGATACTGCTGGTACACCGAAAAACCGGCAGTATCGGATACCGGATGATCCGGTAGTCCCACCCCTAGTAACCACCATTTCCCCCGGTTGCTTCATGCGTGGGGATGAGTGGTTGGGTGAGTGGGGATGCGTGTTAGGTGGACATGTACATACCCCCACTCACCATGGGCACATGCACCACATCATTCACACGGGGTTCCCCCACCCACAAACACACAGAAATCTGCGTGTTCATGGCTGGGAGGAGAGGCCCGTGTAAAAAGGTCCACATTCTCACAACTATCTTACTTACACTATCTTCGGTAGGAATTTAGGATGTAAAGCATCCTATTCTATCTTGAAAAATCTGCAAATATGGTTCTGAGATTATTATGGGTGCTATTTCATTAACTTCTTAATGAAGTTATTGCTAACAGGAATACTGTCTTTAAACCTGCACCCCATAACCAGTTCATTTGCGCCTCCATATAATCAATTCACGCTGCCCCATGGGCACAAATTAAATGCTTATGTGTGGGGGCCGCATGAAATGATTATATGGGGCTGGGGGTGCAAATGAACTGGTTATGGGGTGGGGGCAGCATGAACTGATTATGGGGGCACAACTGAACTTGTTATAGGTCTCTTTTCATGGCATAATGCGCTTAATAAGCTAGCTGCATTTTGGGTGTCTTGTGTGTGTGATAGCAGCACCTCTGGACTGGTCACACTGCATGCGTGCACAAGGCACAGGCACCACCGGCAGCATGAAGCAACAGGTCCTGGAGGCCAGACTGGCTAAGCTCACTCCCTCCTCCAGTAAGGCAGTGGACGCAGTCAGTCTCTCTGTGCCTGCCTCACTGCCCGCTTGGCTGCCCCTGCAGTGGAACCACTCCTGGGGAGTGGTGGTAGACACTCGGCTGGGGGTGGGGGGAAGCATTGGGAGGCCATGCTTCTCCATGGTTGCTCAGAGGGGTGGAGAATGGGAATCCTTCTTGTCCAGAGGGAGTAAGTTTTAGGTAAATGTATACATTTGCATAATTAGGTGGGGTCTAATTATGCAAAATGGGCCCCGCACCAAGACTTCGCACATGGCCTCACAAACCCTGGGGCCGGCCCTGGGTGGGGGCCCACTTTGTCCAATGTTTCATTCTTTATCTGCAAAGCACAATGCTGACTACTTTGCCAGCCAAGCTCTTCATCCTGGGGCACACAGAGGCTACCTGATCATTCTTTACCACTGTCCTTGTGCAGGTCCCAACCTAATGCAATTACAAGGAGCTGTTCCCTTCTCAGTCCTGCCATCTCCTCAGCAGTCAACCTCTACCCCTCCTTCAATTACCCCCCCTTTTTTAAAAAAAAAACACCCACATTCCACTCCCCCCACCAAGCCAGAGCCTGGCTTTTTACCGGCTTACTGTTCCATTTCAGGAAGAAGGGGAAAGAGAGTCAGAAATCCACTCCTGGAAGCTCTGAATAGCTCTGCTGTGTTTTACCTCCCACCACCACCTTAGGTGGACACGTCCTTGTGTCTTTTCCCATGAATCTCCTCTGTGATATAGTCCTCATGCCAAACTGTGGCTTTGATCTGGAGAGCACATAGCACCGTGGTAATAAAATGTTTTGGAAGTACCAGTTGTTCAAATCTGTTCCCTGTAGAAAAATTAACTAATTCCCTTATGAATGTCATAATTCCCTTATGACAGACCATCTCTCACCAACAAAGAATCCCGCACGCCTTTGTATGGTCGTTAAAGTGGATCCCTCTACACATCGTGTAGGGTGATGTGCACGTGGCTCGTAAGACCCCTAGTAACTGAGACAAGGTGTTGATTGATATTGGCCAGCACTTGTCTCTTTATGAAGTGCCAAGTCTGACCCAACCTTCTGCCTCTCTCCTGGTTACAAAAGCCAAACATGTTTTTAAAGCCATTGGCCTTGCTGAAAAATGAAATGGCAGCCAGATGGACCCGTATTATGCATGCTTCCAGCCCTTGTCATCGCAAGTGTGCAGAAAACCACTTAACGTAAGCTGTGGGAATGGGCCACCTTACCCTGAAACTGTTTTATCAGGAAGGTACGGAAATTCTGAAATGCTCTGGCCACTGTCGGAGGCAGGATGCTGGGCTCAATGGACCATTGGTCTGACCCAGTATGGCACTTCTTATGTTCTTATGTTCTTTAATACACTCGAGGCCACTGATGAGCTGTCCTCCTCATCTAACAGTTGGGACCAAACTCCCATAGCTCCACGAGCATCGGTTTGGGTTCCAGTTCACCCCAGGTACCAAAGAAAATATTTCCATCTAGAAATGAGAGATTCAGCCACTTTGTTGTGTGCCCCCAGCAAGTGTTTCGCTGTAAAGTACATGTTAGGTTTTAAGCATTTCGGTATGAGGCAACTCACCAGCCTCATGACCCTCTGCGATTTTGATGACTGCATATTTATCACATGTGACACTGCTTGGTTTACGGTTTCTGCCTTACTACATGGTGACAAATCCACCTCAGAGGCGAATGGCCCCAAGACATAATTTTTTCTCTAGCTGAAGAGATTCAGTTTCCAAGTTTAATACCCAAAGTAGTATCTAACCCCCACAGCTATGTCCAAGAGCTCAGCTCACTAACAAACCATTTTCCACTCAGGTTTAACTGGGGCTCTACCACCCCCTATGTAGAATTCAGGACTTCTCTGACCTCAGCCTGTCCATAAATCAGCACCTTTGACCTAAGCGGAATAGTAACTGCATGGGGAACTATCGCTCACCTTGCATCTGCTCCCTCAGATCTCCAAAGTAAGGGTGTCTGGAATTTTGCAAGAGCACAAACCCCTTTTCTCAGGTCTATTACAGCTCTGACATATATCAGAAAGTCTGTTCTTACCAATGCACTCACGCTGGCATCTCTGCCCACTAGGAATTCCTATAACCTCCTACACTGTCCTATTCAAAGAGTGGTAAATCGGACTCCAACTGTATCTAATTTTTTCCCCCATTGTCTACTCTCACAGCATTGCTATAACTCTGGAGGATGTCTCTGTTTCCTCCAGTAATTTGCTCCCATACGAACCAGGAATATTTGTGCCCCTAAGTCTAATAAAATCTCAAATGGTCCTTCCCCTACTATGTCCTTTACATAGGCTCTCTGTCCAACTGCATTTGAATCAGATGCATGTTGAAATTGAGCTCTTGCTCTCTTAGCAGGTATTTGACCCTCAACACCTGCTTAGCCTAGTTTCCCTGTTGCTACAAACAATCTCTGGCCAAATGGTTAGGGTTCCTACAATTCCAGCACAACTTGGGCTGGTGAGGGCATTACCAGGCATTACCATGGAAGTCCTGAGAAAAGAGGTGGAACTTCTCAGGACTAAGGTCCAGAAAATGAGTAAGTGGAGCCTATCCCCAGGGCAATATCAGGATGCCCAGGACAGTTTTAGTGCATTACCATGCACTAAAACTGTCCTGGGCATCCTGATATTGCCCTGGGGATAGGCTCCACTTACTCATTTTCTGGACCTTAGTCCTGAGAAGTTCCACCTCTTTTCTCAGGACTTCCATCTCCCTTATAAGTGACTTTATAAGACCTCACTAGGATTGGTCATAAGGAAAATTGAGATTAGATGCAGGGGTCAAATGTTGCCATAAGCCTTGGGAAGGGCAAGACAAATTTTAACTGTCTGTTTTCTTTTCTCTGTATTTTAGAGTTTATATCTGTTGATAGTTATAATTATAATTTATTTTAAATGATGTTATGTTGTTTATTGCCAATTAGGGATGTGCAAACAACAAGGTTCAGATGTTCAGTCATTCGGATCAAAAACCGAGTTCGGGTTCCGTTGTTCAGTTTGGCAGTTCGGTTTGGCTGAACATGGCCAAACATTCAAAAGAGCGCTATTGGTACTGATATCGATACCGAATTCAAATATTTCTTTTCGGTATCGGTATCATTTGTCCCTGATACCACCCCTAGTCTCCACCCCTGGTGCCAGGAAGTCTGCTCCTCAGCTGCCTCCCCCTTCCAGTCACTTTTCCCCACCTGAATGGGCATTCCAGTCACGATTTTCCCACCCCCGAACTCATCCAAACTCACCCGAACATGACCAAACTGTTCGGTCGTTTCCAAGTTCGGTTCAGACATTTGGTTTGGTCGTACAAACAGACCGAGTTCGGTCAAAACTCCGAACATCTGAACTGCGTTTGTACAATCCTATTGCCAATGGCAAGCTTGTATTGAATTTGTTACAGTCAATGGCCAAACAATACAACTATTTACTTACAAGCAACTCTTCTGAATTTTCAGGTGGCTCCTCCTCCTTGACTTTATATGCCCTTATCTGAGGAGAAGCCTTCCATGGATTCTCCAACTCCTTTAATGACTTCTAATTCAGAAGCTAGGTTGACAGTATGTGTTAGATTTGGCACTCTGGAGCTGCACTCTGTTCTCAGAGTTACCCACATGGCATTTAAATGATCCCTAGCATATCCTATGTGGCTGCATCTTAGAGGTGTGCACCAGGGGCCCATGTCATTTTTGTTTTCATTTTTTTTTGTTATTTAAATTTTCATTTTAATAAATATCAAATTATTTTTGTTTTTTCTTTCGTTTTCATTTTCCATTGGTTTCAATGGAAAACACATTTTCAGGTGTAACCTTTTTGTTTTACATTATATTTTAATGACACTTGCTGGGATTTTGCCTCCAATGGAAGGTATTAAGTGTACCAAATTCCAAAATGATTGGATAAAGGAATCCAAATTTATAAGCAGTTGAATTATATTATTTTGCACAAATCTTCATATACATTCTTAGCTGTAACGTCTTTGCCTCAGATTTAATGTAGATGAAACTTGACAAGTTTACATCCCCTTCCTATATTTACTATCTCTGCCAGTGTTCAAAAAGATTGGAATAAGGGTCCTTGTGGTATAAGCAATTCACTTTATAAATGTATGTCTGACTTTTCTATTTTCGTTATTATTCTTTATCATTTTCATTGTTGCAATAATTAGAATGAAAACGACAATTTTTGTTATCGTTATTGTAATAACAAAAACAACATGCACATCCCTACATCTACATTAGGATAAGCTTTAATTACAAGGTGGTGAAGGTCAGTACCAAAATTCTTAAGAGACTCCCCTGATTGCTGCCTCCTATCCATAAATGTAGCTTTGCACAAGGGGCTCTAGATGCTGTTTGAGGATGGACTTCAGTAGGGATGTGTGAACACCGGGGGGTTCGGTGTTCGACCCATTCGGGGTTCCCCCCCAAAACTGTTCTGGTTCGGGCTGTTCAGCACAAACCTGTTTGGTTTCACCAAAGCCATTTGGGGGGCAGGGGGAACCCGGTTTTCCCTCCCCCCTCCAGACTGTGTGGGTGGAAGGGGATCTGTGGTTAAAAAAAAAAAAAAAAGACATAAAAAAACCCCACAGGGATCGACTAACCTGGTGGTGCCGGGGCTGCAGCCCTGGGTCTGGCAGCAGCAAAGGTGATGGGTCCGACCCCAGCTGCACTCCCGAGCACTTCAGGCCTCTTCTAGACATTCCAGGAAGCAAAGGAGGTCTTCTGGCCCCTCATCACCGAAAGGGAGGGGCCGGAAGCCCTCCTTCAGTTCCCGGAAGGCCTAGAAGAGGCCTGAAGCACTCTTGAGTGCCGCTGGAGCCAGACCCATTGCTGCTGCCACCGCCAGACCTGGGACCAGAGCCCCAGAACCACCAGGTAGGTTGATCACTGGGGTGGGTTTTTTTGGTTTTTTAATTTATTTTATTTTATCAGGCTGGGGGGGGAGGTGATCCCCAGTGCCCCTTCCACCCACGCAGCCTGGAGAGGGGAGGGGAAAATGGGTTCCCCCTGACCAAATGGGTTTTAAACACAAACTTTGTTTGGTCTGTTCGAGTGGGGGGAAGTTCAGGTTTGGGGTGTTCGTGAATGGCCCAAAAACCCCGAGTTTGGGATGAACATCGAACCCCCAAACTCTGTTTGCACATCCCTAGACTTCAGTCAGTTGTAATCAGACTGATCCTCAGGTGCCAATCTCCTGTATACCTCTCTAGTCCGTCTTTTTAACAGAGGGCCATAAGTTGCAACTTGTGATTATCCCAGGGATTGACAGTTGCAACTAACTCAAACTTGTCAGCCCAGTCAAACTAATCCTTCTATTTACCTGTAAAGCTTTCTGGCATCAACACTGGTTGAGGAACCTGGGTACCCTGTGCTCCATCTGTCTCAGCTAGGAATTGGAGCCTTTGTCTCTGTCCTGTTATTGCTGGGATCCCACTGCTGCCATCAATTTTTAATGGATTGCCAACCAAAGGGTTTGCCCATAAAATTTATTACAAGGATTCCAGCAATTTAACAGGGAGACACTGGACCAAAGCTCAGCGTAACTGTGAACAGTTTTTAACATAAAAAGAATTGAAATCAACATTTATGTTAATGTGGGAAGCTTCCCACATCAAAACCAGTGTCCAGACATGTAAACAGAGTGTGACTGACAGCGCTGTTCTCCCTGAACTGTGGTCTATGCTGGTGATGGTGGTAATGGTGGGGTCCCACTTTGTCCAGTGTCTCGGTCTTTAACTACAAAGCATCTTGCTGACTACTCTGGCAGCTGATCTCTTCTTCTTGGCGCATGAAGAGACTGCCTGATTGTTCCATCCCACAGTCCCTGTACAGGTCTCTTGCGTGATTTACAAGGAGCCGGTCCCTTCTCAGTTCTGCCATCTCTTCAGCAACCAACCCCTCCCCTTCCTTATATCATCTCCCCCTCTTCCCCCCCCAAACCAACTAACATTCCACCCCAGGCCACAGCCCGACATTTTACTGGTTCAGCCTAGTGTACATTTCAAGAGGGGAAGGGGAAAGAGAGTCAGAAACCCACTCCTGGCAGCTCTGACTAGCTCTTTCACAATACTCTCAATGCAGCCGGGCCCTCTCTCACTAGAAGGGGCAGGTGGAATAGAGGTGTGCACCAGGGGCCCATGTCATTTTTGTTTTCGTTTTTTGTTTTCATTATTTAAATTTGTCATTGAGTAAACTGCTGTCAAGGTCAGAGGGTATATTCTGTACAGCCTTCTGTAACCTTTCCGGTTCTATAAGTCTCCGGGAGCAGACGACTTAACTGGCGCTGCACCTTTCCAGGGACTGACATTTGCCTGGAGATCGGCCCGCGGGATGTAATGATCCCTCCATGAGATGGGGACCAATTCCATGTCCCCCACTAATGGATACCCACCTCAAGGCCAGTGCAAAAAAACAGGTCCAGGGTATGTCCCCCCTCGTGCATTGGACTGCTTGCCACCTGAGACAGGCCCATTGTTTCCATGATGGCCATAAACCCACGCTCTGCTCCCCCAAGACTGGGGTTGGCATGTATATTGAAGTCCCCCAGGATACTGTCCTCAGGGACTGCAAGGCCATGTCTTACACCAGCTCTGCTAGAATGTGAAGAGATGCTACAGTACAGGTTGGTGCACAGTATACTGGCCCTAATCTGTCTCCTGCCAAATTGACCACGAGATAATACCCAGTGAAAGTTGCACCAGATACCTCCTGATGGACCAGGTCTCCCTCAAAATAATGGCTACACTGCCTCCCACCCCTGCCCCTCAGGCTGTGGCTAATGCTGTATGGAGTACCCGGATTTGACAAGGTCAGCCAAAATTGGCCCCAACTCAGTGTCCACCTAGGTCTCCGTAATACACACGAGGTCGGCTGCCTGGTCCAGGATTATTAACCATGGTGGATTTATTCACAACTGACCTCACATTTAATAGCATCAAAGTCAGGCCTGGTGCCCTCAGACCCTGTTCCACCCAATGACCTGCTTGGGAGTCAGTGAGGGGAACAGGAAACCTCTCCCACCTCACAGATCAAATCAAGCCCCCAGATGGACCATATTTAACCCAGCTCATCATGACTCCAGTGGCTTGGGCCATTCCCTGGCCCCCCAGATCACCTTCTCTGTGGCTGTCCCACCCAGCAGGCGAGGGAGATCCCCCCAAAAAACCTGTATTCCCCCTCTCATAAAGGGATACATCTCAGCCCCCCCTCCCCAGGGAATCACCCCCTCCTCTCACTAGGGGGAAGATCTCCTACACCCTAAACCAGTCCCTTCCCTCCCCCTTGTCTCACCAGGGGCATGGGAAAATTACCCAACAAACCTCCCCACAAAAACATTCCACTCCACCCAAAAATCCCCCACCAAATCCAAACTCTAAGGGCAATTCTACCCTTCCCTGATGCCCAAATCAAGCCCTGCCACAACAACTCTGCGGAGCCAGTCTTCTAACCCTCCAATATAACAGCGAAGGATCCCCCCAACCCCCCGAAACCCACCAAGGGCCCTTTGGCACACATCCTGCAGTGCTACTGAGCAGGAGGTTTCTCTTCAATCCCCCCACCCCGGAAGTCTCTCCCAGGGAGCCTGGCCCCACCCCCTCTCCTTCTGCAAGGGGGGAGGGGGGACAGATTCTACCTGGGACCCAGGACAGATGATTCTGGTGGGGAGAGGGAAAACCCCTGGAGGGGCTCTCAACCCAGCAGCCTTGCGGCAGTAGCAGCAGCAGGACACAACAGCGTATCACCGGTGACTCTGCTGGTGGCCAGTGGCAGGCCGCTCTTCATATTTAGGGGTGTTCAATTCGTTTTCATTTTTTTATTACTAAAACGAATGAAGCCCCATTTGTTTTAGTAACTAAGGACCCGAAAATGAAGGAAGAAGCAAATGACATACGTTTCTTTCATTCATTTTCATTTTAAAATCAAACATAAAATAAATCACTGGGTATGTGCAAAAATGGCTGCCGGACCATTTTGTGCATGCGTACTTTTCCCCAAAATGACAGCAGCAGCGTCACTGCCATTTCGAAAAAGGGCAGCAAATCTGTGCATGTGCAAAACAGCTACTGCACATGTGCAGACTAGCTGTCCTTTTACAAAATGGTGATGACACTGCCAATGCCATTTTTGAAAGGGTGCACACGCGCAGAACAGTGTGGTGGTCATTTTGTACATGTACAGTGATTTTTTTTATTTTAAAAATGGTAGTTTTAAAATAAAAAAGTTACAAAAAAGAATGGGTTCTAAACAACCGCTCCCCACCCCATTAAGGTATTTTTTACAACAAGAAAAAATGGAAACAAAAATGAATCGGTTGCCTTCTGCACACTTCTAACAAGGACTTAGGAGCAGAGGTTTAGTGTCTTAGTGGTTGCAGCATTCAATTACTAAATCCCTGAAGGCTGTGTGTTCAAGTTTTGCTTGGTCTCATATTAGATGGTCACCTCCAGTCCATCCATGAGAATGGGTACCTAACCTATTGGGTTGGGGGAAGTGAAAATGCAGTCAGACATAATGCTAGCTACTGAGACTGATGTGCCTTAACTAGACTGATGGGCTGCATGGCTGGAGACAGATTTTTATTTTTGTCAAGTACTTGGGAGACATGGTTATAATTCCTAGAATTTCTATGTGACAGTGGAAAGTTACTTACGCCATGATTCATAAATGACGTACTCTGTTTAAATTTTAGCCAAATTTTTTAACTTGTTGAAGTCCACTAGATACAGTGGGATTATTCTGGAATATGTGGCTTCTAGATTATGGGTGCAATCCTGTGGCCCTCGCAATCTGCACCTACATGAGGTGCAGTGAAAGTCTGTGGGAACTCAGATGCACACGCAGCCCACTGGCACAGCAAGCTGTGCAGGGCAACAGTGCACCCCAACTGATGAAACCCCCTGAGCCCACATACCCCTCAGCCTTGGGGATAGAGCAGGAACCATGCCTGCTTCATCCCCCAGGGTGTGTGGGCACAGGGGGTCGCATCAGACAGGGGATGCCATTGCCTCACGCTTCTTGCTGCATGGGCGGGGTGCATGCAAACCTGAGCACCCACTGCCCAGATCACCACTGCGCTTGCCCCTATGGGAGCAATCCAGCTCCCACTGATGTCAATGGCTAAACTCCCATTGACTTGTATGGAGCTGGATTGCACTCTATGGGTGCAGTCCAACACCTGACTTATGCCAGTGGAAGATGCAGTGCCAAGCTGGGCAGTGTGAGTTCAGTTGCATGGTGCACCACTTGTGCAGCAGGCCATTTCGGAAAGGGGCGTGCCAATGCTCTGTGCGGCTTTCTGCGCTGACAGCACGCATGCACACCCGAGCAACAGTGTATTCAAACTTTGCCTCGTGTAGGCACAGTTTATCAGGGGGGTGGTAGATTGCACCCTACGGCTTTAGTCTCTCTGTGTTGTGTTTTTACATTTGCTTATTTTGTTGTGGTAAGGATAAATATATGATAGTGGTACTGAAACTGTAGGTTGGGAGCACTGTAGGGACATGTCATCGAAGGATGAGATTGCAATCTGACTGACTTGATATACTTTGCATGTCTTTGTTGCTGCCTGGTTATAGAATTGTATATAAGTCTAAAAAAGGGGTCAACACAAGCAAAAATTTAGGAACATTGCATTAGAGATATTCAGGCACATAGAACGTCTGATGACAGAAGGGCATATAGGCACTTCAGATAAATCGAAATATGTTAACAGGGGTATAATTTCAGAAAAATTCTGGGGAGGTGGGGAATTGCAAACCAAATTCCATATTACTGAGAGCTGATAGTGTAGGCACCTGTTGGAGTGAATGAGGAGGGGAGTTGGGAGCTGAGCTGGGATTGAAATGCATAACTCTATTAGATCCCCGAAGCAATATACTAAATAAAGATCTGGGCTTCCTAAACCGCAATAAAAAGGTATAGTAGGTTGCCTGCTGTTTATATTTATACTTGGTGTGTTTCCAGCATGCCAGCCAGAGTAAAAATTTAAACTAGGGATGGGCGAACGCGGTTTGGAAGTTCGGAGTTTGGACTGAACTCGGTCTGTTCGGTCGACCGAACTGAACTTCCGAACCAAACTCGAATTTCAAACCGAACCGAATTTCCAAACTCCGTTCTGTTCACCCATCCCTAATGGCAACACACACCAAAAAACCTAGTTTTGGATGGCCGAACTTGGTTCAGAAGTTTGGAATTCGACCAACCTCTGAACCAAACTTGAATTTCAAACCGAACTGAACCGAATTTCCGAACTCAAATTTCAAACCGAACCAAACCGAATTTCCGAACTCCATTCTGTTCGCCCATCCCTAATTTCAACCATTCCTATAAAATGTTATAAAGAAAAAATAAAAAAACCTGCTTTGAAAAGTCAGAGCCTAAAAACAAATAACACATTAAATTTCCTATGAAGATCCCACCCTCCTGCTCTGAAGAGGAAATGGATTGGTTTAGGATTTTGTTTGTTTGTTTCTTTGTTTTGGAGGTTGGGAGGGGTTGCCTGATTTCAAGTCTATTTTACAATGAAACCATTTCAGTCTGTCTCCAAAATATATAAGAACAACTGGCTCTATGACAGAGAGCATACCACTGAAATTAGTGGGGCTGAATTAAATATGAAATGGATGTTCGCAACAGATTCTGTAATCGTTAAAACCTCCCACCCTGATCCAAGTCCAACAGAATGCAGACCAAAAATGAATCATGCCATATCAGTGCAGTGTTCGGATTCCACAGAGAAAACAAAGCTGTTTTATTTCAGTCAAAGACAGAGTCATGAATTTCAGTGTTTTGCTGAATATGCTTAGATTCAATCATGAACCAAAAAGTTAAACACATAATCTAGGGTTTGGCTGAGCAAGTATTAGATGAATGAAACATATTTGCATGGTCTGAAAAATCTTTAGCGGTGAGTCCCTCCCCCTCATCCCTCACAAAACTAATTAACATTAATGTCACTAATATTAAAATCAATTACTGTAAAGGGAAGGAAGAAAAGATTAGAAAACTTAGGCACTACTTGTACTATATACAGAAATTAAAAGACTTGAACAGAAACATTTCATCTCAGTTACTTGATGCATTGCATTGTGATAATGTGCACTTTTTGGAGTGCTTGTGCTCCATGTGTTGAGAGGTTTTCTTAAAAGTTGAACGGGAATCTACTGTATATTTGGTATTTTAATTACAGCTGAACAAGAAAATATTGTATATTTGGTATTTTATACTGCTAAAACTTGGTTGCTGGAAAACTTCGGAAATCACCAAAGATTCTGCTCTTTGGTTTGGAATGTCTGAGTTCCGAAGTTCTGAAGACCAAAGCCATTCTTTGGAAAACTTCAGAAGCCACTGCGTGCATGCCTGAAGTTGAGTTTCTGGAAATTAAACTTAGTGCCATATTTGGTAGGAAAGGGGTATAGGAGGGGACAGTTCATTGATGGTAAGACAGATGGCAAGCTTTGATTAGTCTTCAGGGCAAAATAAAAGTCGCTGCACAGCCATTTTCCATTCTCTTTGATGAATTTGGCATTGTGGTACACTGCTGATCTTTAAGTAATCGACTGTGTGGGAGGGGTGCATGGCATGGCATGGCATGGCATTGTATGACATGGCACAGTTTGGCCTTTCCTGTCCATAGGGCCAGTGCTGGGGGATGGGGGTTATGTTTTCTATCATGCCATGCTTTTTAAAAAAACAACAACCCAAAAACGATTGGGTGCCAGTGCTACATTTCTGATTCCTGCTGCTTGGTTGGTAGCACCATGAGGCAGAGGAATCTCTCTATCTGGCTCCATTTCCCTTTGCATGGGCTGTTCAAGTTACTGGCACCACACACCACACCAGTGCCATGTCTTTTAAAAAAAATAAGCTTCCACCACTGGTGTTAGCACTGCTTAGCAGGCACCATGAGATCATCTCTCTGCATTGCTGCCATTGCTAGAGGTGTGGACCAGGGACCCATGTCATTATTTGTTTTTGTGATTTTTTTATTATTATTATTTAAATTCTTTGTTTTCATTTTTGTAAATATCAAAATTTTCATTTTTGATATTTCATTTTTGATTTTCATTGGTTTAATTTGAAAACACAGTTTTGGTGTTAACGTTTTTATTTTTCATTAAACATGGATGAAACTTGGAGGGATTGTATCTCCAATGGAAGGCATTATGTGTACCAAATTGCAGAAAGCTTGTATGAAGTAATATTATTTTATAAGCATCTGAATGATGTTCTATTGCAAAAATCTGCATACACATTTATGGCTATAACTTCTTTGTCTCCCATAGATAGGGATGGGTGAACAGCTAGTATCAAATCATCCTGTAGTTTGGCAGTGATGACAGGGAAGGTGTGGGATGAATTCCAGCCAAATGTCTTTTAAACAGGATATATATATATATATATATATATCCTGTTTAAAAGACATTTGGCAGGAATATATATATATAAAGAGAGAGGAGGGGGGGAGAGGGAGAGGGAGAGGGAAAGAATTCAATGGAGGGAGGAGGGAGGAAGAAAAATTGAACACAGGGAGGGGTAAAAACAAAAAAATAACACTTAAATCTATCTAATCTAATCTAAATAAATGATAATATGGAGGTAGATGGGTTGGATGGGTGAAATAGGAGGAAGAATGCAATGGGCTGAGGGTAACAAAACTGCTGGGAGAGGGAGCCTTCTGAAACGCCTACTGTTCAGGAACAGTGGCTAGCTCAGAAGGTGTTGCCAGGGGGGAGGGAAATGAGTTTTGTTACTTGCTGCGCCCACCTCACCGCAAGCCCCATTGGCTCCATGCAGCCTAGCCTGTGGCCAATCGCAGACAGCGAAGCCAGTGGTCTGAGGAGAAAAGGGATGGTGATTGGACAGACTGGCTGCTACTCCAAGCCTCTCCACCCCTAGTGCCTGGAAGTCTGCTCCTCAGCTGACTCCCCCTCCCTGTCACGTTTTGCCTTTGAGTGACACATTTTTGCCACCCGAACTCATCCAAATGCGATCCGAACTGAACAAACTCTGGTGGAGTTACCTGTTGACCTTGGCGACTAATCCATTGATGCCCCTGTGGCCTTCTTGGATGACAGGTTGGCCACCGAGGACTGTTGATGGAGTGCCTCCCAGGCGTCTACTCCTGGCATTTCAGCATCAGAGGTTCCCGTGGTATATGGATGACCTCAGGTGGCTGAAGCATGAGGGGAGATGGTCAGAGCAGTGGTGGCATCAGACTCACACTGAAGATGAACGATTTCAGCACAGGCTGTTTTTGAAGCATTATGTTGTGGCTGTGCGGGAAGCAAAGAAGTGGTTCTCTGCTGCTATCACAGTGTCTACAAGGTTGCATCTGGCAGAGCTTTTCCAGGTGGTGAGGGGTCTGGCCAGTCCAGCCTGTCTCCACCTGGATATGGAGTTTTTCAGAGCCTGCTATGACATGTTTATGATGTACTTCGTGGATAAAACTGCTCACATTGAACACAAGCTCAACTCTGCCTCTTTGAGGACAGTACCAGGACCAGAAGTTAGGAATGCCCTGTCTGGTCAGTATTTGTGGGATCAGTTTCAAATGGTGACACCTGCTGACACAGGAGATGTGCTTGGATCTATCCGGGCCATCACATGTGAACTCGATCCTTGCCTATCCTGGCTGGTTAAGGCAAGCAGGGAGATGGTAGATCCATTGCTGGTCAGGGTTATCAACACTTCTCGGGGGGCGGGGGGGTAGGCTGCCTAAGTCACTTGTAGTGACGGGGTCCAGATGCTTATCCAAAAAAAATCTTTGTATTTTGATTACCTGGTGAGCTATTGGACTGTCTCTAACCATCCCTTTATTGAATAGATGGTGATCCATCAGTTCCAAGCTCATTTAGACCACATCCGTTTTCTGAATTTCTCTCAGTAGGGCTTTTGTCCGGTTTATGGCACTGAGACTGCGCTTGTGGCCATGGATAAGGGACATTCAACCCTGATGGTTCTACTCGACTTCTCAGTGGCTTTTGACACAGTGAACGATGAAGTGTTGGTGACCCATGTGGCAAAAAGCCTTTTGCCCCTGCCTTTGCCTCTAGAGGGACCCTAGCAGGACAGTGTTGTATTCCTGATTAGGGTGGGACCTGCCCGCCTTTCTCTTGTGAGCACATGGCAATATAGAGTAATTTCAGACGTTAAGATACCACGGTGAACCACGGTGAACCCCCCTTGGTGGCCACGGTACCATAACATCTGTTGGGCCAAAAACAGATTCCCGCCAGATGTTCACCCCCAGTGGGAATCTCTTTGACCATGCTTCCAGCCCTCCGGGTGGCTGGAGCTCTAGAAGCATGGTCAAAGGGATTCCCATCAGCGGTGAACATCCAGCGGGAATCTCTTTTGGGTCCAACAGATGTTATGCTACTGTGGCCACCATGGGGGGGTTCACCATGGCTGACTGTGGTATCATAACATCTGTTACTGCCCCACAGCCTGGAATCAGTGGATGGTAACATCTCTTACCACCGCCGATTCTGGACCGTGGCCCAGACCCCAGGACATATCGGGCACAGCAGCCCAATTGGCTGCTGCGCTCGCCTGTCTCCCGGAGGAGAGGCAGCCAGGGGAGCATGGGGGGGGGGGCAAGGCTATGTTTTGAACATTGCACTATGTGGCCCCTCCCCCTCCCCTGATTTCCCTCTGGAATCAGCCGGCACGTCTGTTGTCCGGCCGATCTGATTCCAGAGGGGGATGAAGATTTGATCCCGTGCCATGGCAAGCCCGCTGGCTGGCACATCTAAAATTACCCCTAGCCACATTCCTAACAATATTCCTGAACCAAGTAACTGGTTTGTCACCACAGGGCTGGACAGAGTCCTCCCTGCCTTGGACTGAGTCACAGACCAGGTGACCTCCCATGGACCAATCTCAGCAGAGGAGGATAGGACCTTAAAAGGGACAGACCACCCCTTCTTTGCTCTCTTGCCTCTTCCTGCCTGCTCAGACATCTGCAAGATCTGGGCTTCTGCCAGATCAGAACTAAGGACTGTGCCCCATGTAAGTTATCTGTACATGGAGTTATATGCAATCAGACTGCCTGCCCGAACCAGAACAGTTTAGGCAGTTGGGGATTCAAAATGTGTCCTTGTACACCTCAAACTGGATTCTGGGGCTTTTTGTACCTTTTTAACCCTATAAGTAAAATCTAAGCTTTTTCTGTTCTTAACTCCACTGGGCGTGTGTGTGTTTACTTGCAAAGAATGCCTCCCTTCACCTGGAAGGCATAGTTACCAAAGAAGGAGAAAGGAATTCTCCTCTGGCTCTTTTAGCCAAGAAAGTTTTTGACCAAGATAAGCAGCTCTAGGTTGCTCCAAGGGTTCTGCCTCCTGGAAGGAGGAGAACACCAGATAAAGGGAACTAGGGTGCCTTTGGAAGCTGTGGACTTATAAACTTCTGGGGTTCACATAATATTAATTATTATTAATTATTATTATTATTATTATTATTTTATTATAAACATGTATATATCTCCGGTCATGTACCTGGTGCTGTACAGAACATAGACGTGGTCCCTGCCTGTGGCTTACAATCTAAAAGACAAGGAGGGGGAGACAGGGAGAGGAGACAGTGGGAGAGACAGGGGAGAAGACAAACAAACATTCAAGTGGATGCAAAGTCTCAGGTGATGTACTTGGCTTGGTTACAATCAGGTTTCTTGCAGCAGTCTGCAAAGAAAGGCAGACAGTAAGTATATGGGGAATGACTAGCAGGCATTGTGAAAGGCAGCAAGGAAAAAATGGGTCTTGAGGAGGGATTTGAAGGAGCAGAGGGAGGGGGCAAGGCGCATGTGGGCAGGGAGGGAGATCCAGGCATGAGGGGCAGTGAGGGAGAAAGGTCAAAGGCGGTTAGGTGAGCAGGAGAAACGAGGGAGAGGGAGGGAGGGAGGGGACAGAGAAGGAGCGGAGAGCGCATGCAGGAGTGCGTAGGGAGATTAGGTCTGAGAGGTAAGGGGGAGCTTGGTTGTGGAGTTTTTTGAACATGGATACCAGGAGTTTAAACAGGATATGTTCAGGAAGGGGGAGCCAGTGAAGAGAGAAGACGAGAGGCTGCACATGGTCAAAGCGACGGGCAGAATGAATGACCTTGGCAGTGGAGTTTGGGATTGCGATTAGGGGGGGACAGGTGAGAGCGAAAGAGGCCAGCAAGGAGGAGGTTGTGTAAGCAAGGCGAGAGATAACCATGACATGAACAAGGGTTTTGGCCGAGGAGGTAGAGAGAAAGGGGCAGATCAGAGCAATGTTATGGAGGACAAATCGGCAGGATTTGGCAACAGAGTCAATGTAAGGTTTAAAAGAGAGGTGCGTATCAAAGATGAAGCCCAAGCTACGGGCTTGGAGAACAGGATGGATGGTGACTCCATCGATGCAGATGGGCAGGTTAGAGGGAGAGGAAGGGGAGGGAGGAAAAATGAGGAGTTCGGTCTTGGCCATGTTGAGCTTGA